>JAODXP020005960.1:0-40000 GCA_027497455.2 Sardinella longiceps
CATATATAATATGGGGTTAAATATGTCTCAATAATATTTGTAAATGCACAGGTTATCTCCAACGGTAATGATTTGCAAATGTGTTCAGATATCCACAAATGCAAACCCTCATATTTTGTAACTTGTAAGTCTGTCTTCACAAATAATGTTGCATTTGCACATATAAAATTTTTTTTATTTGTAATGAAAAATGACACTTGTAAAACCGAAAATTATATTATAACTTTCCGCGGAATCCACACAGATCCACAAACAAATGCAGACTGATTTGCAAATACGCACACACACAATCACGACGTCCACTAGGTGGTGGTGTTGGTCCATTGATTACAGAGCAGCTGGCTTTTATGTGTTGCCATGGGTTTAATGAAAGGACAGCAATCGCATTCTAATCCGCTGATGGCTGCTTCCTGCCTCAAGCCTACTGGTGAAGCAGCGCTTAAAAAACACACCATGCTTTCCACGCAAGGCTCCCAGCGGGAGAGTAAAGCAGCTACTGGCCCCCAAGAAGTGCTCTGCAGGTACACACACACACACACACACACACGCACACTGGCATTGGAAACAACCAACAATTGAAAGGAGCCATTGCAGATTTTTTCAGTTTTTGCGGGAAGATGAAACAAAAGATTACCAAAACTAGGCTCCTTCAGCACATCGACCTCTCTACAGCTATAGAAAGTACAAGTCCAAATGACTACTGTATTTGTTAATTAGTGCTCATTATTTTACTGCTTCTAGTAGCCTGGAAAGTGTAGGTTGTAATCTCAGTTTCCACCACTGTGTCCTTGAGCAAGGCTAAGTTGCTCTAAGGGAGACTGGCCCTGATGGTTGACAAATTGTAAGTCATTCTGGATAAAA
Source organism: Sardinella longiceps (assembly GCA_027497455.2). Taxonomy (NCBI): domain Eukaryota; kingdom Metazoa; phylum Chordata; class Actinopteri; order Clupeiformes; family Clupeidae; genus Sardinella; species Sardinella longiceps. Next base: position 862 of record JAODXP020005960.1, read on the forward strand.
GCATCTGCTAAATGCTTAAATGTAAATGTAAAACCAGCATAAAACCCTAGACTAGCATACATCAGGACGGCAGCATGATCAGATGTCTATGACTGGCATGAACAGGAAACAGTGCTTTGATTATGGCAAAGTCAAACAGCCATCTCAAATAAGCATTTCATACCACATTGCTATTTTTAAAAAACGCCTTCAAACACAACTCTGTTCCTCTTGCTTTGCAAAAATTATTTATTAAGCAACATTATATTGTATTTATTTTGCCAGTTATCATGTTCATTTTAAATTAAATGAGGGGATTCAAGCTGTTTTCAATGCAAAAAAACTTCTGTGATATCTCCTGACATCACGTCCATGTTCACGTGTTGTATGGCTGCGGCTGTGTTGTCCACCTTGTCCCCCATGCTTTTCCACTCCCACGACGTATGTCCGTAGATCTTGTTGGCTTAAGCCTCTAGCCGTACCGATCCAGACTGTGATCACGAACAAGGCTATTCATTCACCTGAAGTAGTGTTACCTGCTTGCATGGAATTACTGTTGGAAGGAGACAAGGCTTCCTCCTCTGTGAGAGAAAGGTCAAAAGGTCAAAGGTTAGTGTTAGCCCAGGCAGAAGAGACAGTCACAGTGGGGTCAGTTCAGAGGTCTACGGTATGCATTGCAAACATTTTCAGCTACAAGACTTGATTATTTGATTATTATTGATTATTGCTTTATAGGCAAAGTGATTTGAGAGCAATACAACAGTCATATTATTGCAACAGTCACATACTACAATAGTAGCCTGACATAGCCCGACCATAATACTGCTGTTCATCCGTATTCATGGTCTGGAGGTTCTTTAAACCTGACGCGATTATAGGGCGGGCACTCACTTACAATGACAGAGCAGTTAGTTTGACTGTAATCGGGCTGGATCCCACAGTTCACATAAGGATTTGAAGCAATGCAAGCTGATGGATGTTGCACGTCGAGATGATTTTACTGGCAGCGTATCAGTGAGCATATCTGACCAGTTTCATGTCTTTAAAAAGTAGGTAGTAGGTTAACAGACAACCGGCCAATAAGCGAAGCTGATAAGACAAGTTGTCCAATCGTTTCAAACCAGAAGTGAATGCCCCCTCCCCCACCCTATAATTGCGTCAGGTTGAAGAACGCTCAATGGTGTTTTTTGCCCTCAACGGCACCTTCCAGGCAGCACAGCCTAAAAGGCACTACCTTAACCCTATTCCTAACCCTAACCCCCTCATCCCTCATCCTAACCCTAAACTGAGTGAAGTAGTGCCTTGAAGGCAGCGCTACCTGGAAGGCACCATTGAGGGCAAAAAACACCAAAGACGTTGAAGAACCTCCAGACCATGAATACGGATGAACAGCAGTATTATGGGCAGGCTATGTCAGGCTATGTCATGTTTGCCACACATACAGTACACACAGTACCAAACTACCTCTCGTTTGGACATAGACACTTCTGATTCCTGACCTTTGACCTCCAGGCGGAACTGGTTAGTGTCCTTTCCCATGATGCTGCTGGCCTCACAGGTGTAGGTGCCTTGATGCTCCGCCAGCGTACGCTTGATCTCCAGAGAGCCGTTAATGTAGACGTGGTAGTGACCACTGTCCATACCACTGCCCGGACCGTTCTTAAACCTACACACACACACACACACACACACACACACACAAAAAACACTCGTATAAGACCCTAACACACACCCAAACACAGCATATGACTACCCAAAAAGTGAGCACACTGTCTGTCTATTCCCCCCTCTTCACTCAGTCTGTACCCAGTGTATCTGATAAGACACACACACACACACACTTTTGAATATGACTACCACACACACACACACAAACAAACACACACGCACGCACACACACACACACGCACGCACACACACACCAGCGCAGGATGGGAATGGGGGAGCCAAAGAAGGGGCAGTGCAGGAAGGTCCGCTGGTTCTGAAACACTTCGATCAGCTGGTTCTTGGGTCCAAGCACCCGGGGCGGCATTTCTGGGAAGGAAACCAAACACAGAGATCAGGTTCCATTTCCCAGTAGCATAGTTAGCAACTAAACTAAGTTAGCAACTCTGTTAAGAAGTAAGCAACTCTGTTAGTTGCTAACTAAGTTAGGTTAGCAACTCTGCTGGCTGCGAAGCAATATCCCATTGACAACTAATAAGTGGCTAACTATGGGGTTAAATATGTCTCAATAATATTTGTAAATGCACAGAAGGTTACCTCCAAATAGGTAATGACTTGCAAATGTGTTTAGATATTCATGTTACAAAATATGACCTTTTAGGCAGTTTCCTGGCATGTTCCAGCCACAAGAAGCAAAGTGGGGAAAGGGAAGGTTTCTTAGTTCTGCACGGGGCCCTCCTCCCAGAATGGAACTACGCCTTAGTCTGTGTTCTACTTGAGCCATCCACTGTCATCCACTGAGCATCCAGAGGTTTTCATTTTCAATTACTGAATATTTTTTTCATCGTTCACTTCACATGATTTCAGACTTTAAAGAAAAGACATGTGAGGTAGAAGTCTCCCATTCTTCACTACCGGATGAGTTAAACACCTTCTATGCCTGCTTTGAGGTCACCAACAACCCTCCAGGACATACTTTCATAACTGACTCAGACATCCCAAGTCTCACGGAAGGTCCGGGAGACTCCCTGATATTGATAATGCCTCCCTGATGCCCGCAAATTGAATAATATCTCCCAGAATCTAGAGCTAGCAAGCCTGAGCATGCAAGTAAAACATTTACCTCTACACTGCGCATCTTAATATGCGCGGATATGAGAGTGAGCGAGAGGGACAGAGAGAGAAGAGGTGCCTGAGGGAACGATGTGTGTGTGTGAGTGCCTGCTCGTATAGGGCATGTCGAGTGCATGCAAGACAAGGAGCGTCCTGATTGGCTTACTTTGCTGAGAGTACCAATCAGCTTTCAGTATGGGCGGGCTTTTTTTTTGGGTGGGGTGCATGATGGGTCAACACCTCCCTGAAATGAATTTCCCAAGGTTGGTATGTCTGCTGACTCCTCAGTTGCTCCAGGGCTAACAGTAATTGAGGCTGATGTGCTGAAATCCTTCAGACAAGTCAACATCCGCAAAGCAGCTGGGCCTGATGGAATACCAGGTTGTGTCATCAAAGCATTCAACCGCTCTCTGTCCATGTGCATTGTCCCCAATTGCTTTAAAGAGAACCAATGCAGGATCCAGTGGCGTCATCCAGTAAGCTAAGAACCACAACAAAGCAGTTATTAAGCGTTTCTGCCAATAATCTTCCATTTAGAATTGCATAGTCGATGGAGAACGCCGCTAACAAAATGTATCGACAGTTGAATGCGCTGAGAAGTCACAAATCGTGTTGTAATTCAAGCAGTAAGCTCCAGCTAAGTCACGTGACCTAGCTTGCTTGCTAACCAAAACTTACGATAGCGGGACGCGCTCCCTGATCTTGCATAGGTGGTACCCTACCTATGAGGGTCGGACAATCTCGTGAAGGGGCTCATTTTACTCCGGAACATGTCATTTATCAATTTTAGTCAGTTCTAGGCAATTTACATATAGGTGTAATGAATAGGAAACGTCGAAATTTTACCTAAAAGTTGCAAGTGGGGGCTTTAAGTCAGCTATCATTTTTCCCGTGCCAAAGAAAAGCAAAATCACCACCTTGAATGACTGGCGTCCGGTGGCACTCACACCCATTGTGAGTGAATGTTTTGAGAGGCTGGTGAAGAACATCATTGCAGCATGATGCCACCCACTCTGGACCCTCATCAATTCTCCTATAGCCGGAACAGATCCACGGATGATGCCATCACTACAGCACTGCATACCTCCCTGACATCTGGAGAAGAAAGATGCTTATGTAAGGATGTTGTTTGTGGACTACAGCTCTGCATTCAACACCATAGTTCCTAGCAGACTTGACAGTAAGCTTAGGAGTCTTGGCCTACATCATAATCTATGCAGCTGGATTCTGGACTTCCTGACAGCGAGGCGCCAGGTGGTGAGAATAGACTTGTTTCACACCTCAACATTCCGAGGTTCTAAAAGCATTCCATGGTAGTAAACTGAACATTCTATCATTGAAATGCATTGTGCCTCTTTCTGACTTGAAGAAAATGGGTAATAACATTTAAAATAAGTCTAAATTCACTTTCTTTCAAATAATACACATTTGAAGCACGCAAATTTGGAGGTCCCGAGTAGATAAAAGTGGTTTTACATTTATGTGCATGAAGCTTCAAACTATTCGGGACCTCCCAACTTGTGTGCTTCAAATGTGTATTATTTGAAGGAAAGTGAATTTAAACATGTTTGAAATGTTATTACCCCTTTTTTCAAGTCAGAAAGAGGCATAAATCCAATGCATTTCAATGATAGAATGTTCAGTTTACTACCATGGAATGTCGGAATGTTCAGGTGTGAAACAAGTCTATAGGCTCCATTACATCCACCTCCTTAACCCTAAACACTGGTGCCCCTCTAGGTTGTGTCTTAAGCCCTCTGCTGTACTCCCACTACACTCATGACTGTGTGGCTCTGTATAGCTCCAACACCATAGTTAAGTTTGTTGATGACACTACAGTCATTGGATTGATCACCAACAAAGATGAGACTGTCTACAGGAGAGAAATCAGCAACTTAACACAGTGGTGCCAGGAAAACAATCTGTCCCTCAATGTTGCAAAGACCAAGGAGCTGATTGTAGATTTCAGAAGAAAGGGTGATCTGCTTGAGCCTGTTAAGATCAACGATTCAGAGGTGGAAAGAGTCAGCAATTTTGAGTTCCTTGGTGTGAATATCACCGAAGACCTTACCTGGGATAACCACTCAGACCAAGTTGTGAAGAAAGCCCAATGCCGTGTCTTTCGCCTCAGGCGGCTGAGGAAATTTGGATTGAGGTCAAAGATCTTAAAGGCTTTTTACAGTGGAACTGTAGAGAGCATTCTGACTGGAGACATCACTGCCTGGTACGGCAGCTGTACTGCCACCAAAAGGAATGCTCTACAAAGAGTTGAGTGCACAGCACAAAGTATCTGCAGATGCGCTTTACCAACCATTCAAGACTTGTATAACAAGCGTTGCATCAGAAAAGCCAAAAGAATCACTAAGGACCCCAGCCATCCACATCATGGACTGTTGCAGCAAATACAACAGTCCATAGTTGCTAGATTACGGGTACGCTGGCGAGTCACGCCGCTCCGTTAGCGCCTGTTTATGTTTTTATAATTTATTTTTGTTTATGTCCCGTCTAAACGTGTTTGTATTTGTGTTGTTGAACATAGTCGCTACTTGGGCATGTTTTTCCAGATTGTTTTTGTCGTATTCATTTTGTCCATCGGATGATGCGTTACCTGTCCTAGCCAACGGCAGTGGTTTCAAGGCTAGCCTGTTGCGCAGCTCGACTCATCTGAACAGCAGAGATCGTGGTCATCATCCACTGCTTCAGGTCAGCTGATCTTTTTAATGAATGAGCACTGTGAACTGCTGAACGAACCGAGCACCATCGGCACCTGGCATCTCTTGACATCTGTCGTGGCTACATCAACGATGCACCCACCTTGCCATTGAAAATTGCAGCTTGGAACTGTGTTCTCCCTGCATGGAGAGATGTGCAATGTTGAGCGGCTGACCTATCCATGGATGGTCAAAAGTATGACTCCCACAGCCTATGCCTCCATCGTCTGATAGCCTACTGCCTCCATCGTCTGATACAGAGGATCAACTTATGTGCACCCTGAAGTAGCCAGCAGTGAGCCTTCCTGGCGTTACCGATGGACTGAGTGACTGTTTTGTGTTTTGTCTGTCTGTGTTCGTTTTAAGCGCTTTGAGTGGCCTTGGTGCCGAAAAATGCGCTATATAAATAAAATGTACTTACTTACTTTACTTACCATCTGGCAAGAGATTCTGCAGTCTCAGGGCTAGAACCACCAGACTACACAACAGCTTTTTCCATCAAGCAGTTAGACTGATAAACACAGAGTCAGTATTGACAGCCTAATCTGTGCCTGTCAGTCATTGCACTTTCAGACTTTGATCATATACACATACAAGTATATTAATTACATACTCTTTCTTTTACACTCATCACATTTTTTTTATTTATTTATTTTCTTGAGGAGCAAAAACACAAGAATTTTACTCTCAAATAGTCTACAACTATAATGAGATGTACCGGTAATAAAGACTTTCTTGAATCTTGAATCTTATCTTGTGCCAGTGCCAGTCAGTTTGCTAATAGTTTTATGGGCTTGTTTCACACCTGAACATTCCGAGGTTCTAAAAGCATTTCAAATAATACAAATTTGAAGCACACAAATTTGGAGGTCCCGAATAGATAAAAGTGGTTATCGAGTGTTTAAACGTTAGTTCTGGCCAGGCCATGGTAGTCAAGAAGCTTGCCGCTTTCCCTTCCCATTGCTAAATTGATCCAGGTGTATCCCCTCAGCTGATTATCTTTTCCCCGTAGCGATTGGCCACGCACCCTGGGCGCGTCCTTTAAATTCTCCCCGGTTCCCCTCAATTGTATGCTGCTTGGTTTTTGCTACTCACCTCCTCCCCTGCTCCGCCTTGTCGTGTATGACATGGCATGTTCTCTGGTCATGTCGCCTGGTTCTGTTCATGGGGGGAAATATCTATCTCTCCCTGTTTGGCCGGGGCGAGAGTCCCCTCACCGCTGCTGCCCCCTGACTCTTTGCTTTTTCATGGTGCTCATGGAAATAGGGGGGCGCCTCTGAACAGAGCCATACCGCCAAATGTAATACACTATTTATAATAAAGAATTTAATTCAGAATCTTCTCTTGTGTTTCTTGACTAAAATGGTTCTGACAGAATTACATTTATGTGCATGAAGCTTCAATCTATTCGGGACCTCCAAATTTGTGTGCTTCAAATGTGTATTATTTGAAAGAAAGTGAATTTAGACATGTTTTGAATGTTATTACCCATTTTTTTTCCAAGTCAGAAAGAGGCATAAATCCAATACATTTCAATGATAGAATGTTCAGTTTACTACCATGGAATGTCGGAATGTTCAGGTGTGAAACAAGCTCATTATGTTTTCTCTCAAGATTGTGTCAGTGCTCGAAAAAGATTTTTGTTAAACTGAAGGCTTTACAGGGGCGCTGGTTCTTTTACAATCTCTTTTAGAATCTTCAGATTAGGAGTCTGCTTTTTCATTCTTACTAATTAACAGATTACATATTCCAACAACTGATTTGGTATGTTTTTTTTTTTTTTAATTTAGGCGGCAGTGGGCAGAGAAAGCTGACCACTGTCACGCTTGAGGTGGAGGGGTATACAGGGTGCAGCAGCTTCAAATAAGGGGGAAAACCTCCTATTTTTGGCCCCTATACAAGAGGTGCTGGACACACAGCTCCTTTCTTATGATTCTTTGGAATTCAAGCGGATACCATAGGTGACCTGCCATGTATGTAATATCAGCATTCCTTTCCAAATGCTGACATTGCGTGCAGAGGACAATGCCAACCTAGCCTGACACGTCAGACTATATCATAAGAATGTATAGTCTGAAGACCACTGATAGACTGTACCTCAGTGGAGGGGCGGGTGATTGCGTTGTCTTTCAAACTGCCTCTCCACGTAATAGGCTAGCGTTCCGGCCAGTGGTACCAGCTGGTATATCAAACATTTCCCGTAGCCCGTCGGTAACACGGCAAAGACATCTTTTTCAGAACAAAAAACTTCAGTGCACTTTCTTGTTTCACTTTCAAAGAAAATGACAAGTGCAATTCGTCCAAAACTAAAGCCAAAGACGATTCTGCTCTGGTTTGAGCAGGGCTGTCGTCATCGTACAAAGCCCGCCTTACGATTTCCTGTACACATACCGCGCTGTGATTGGTTATCCGCCGCCAGAGGAAGAATACAACGGGTTTCTATCAGTGGCCTCTAGACGTATCCTCCGTGCAAATTCAAATTTGCTACCGCTAGGGGTACGTCTAGAGTTCTAGGCTACTGCCAACCCGAGGATATAGTAACTTTTAAACAATGTGATCCATCTTAATGTTACTTGAGTGTTTGAGTTTGGTATTTGAGTCGAGTTTTGCCTAACAATGTGCATAACACCCAGTACATAGATAGGTAATCATAGGTAGTCTAACCAAAGCCTTTTGTCTTCTTGGGTCTTGGCAGTTAAGGTTAGGTCTTGCACCGCAAACGCGCAGGTTGTGTGTGAATCGGGCCTAAGACGTAGATGTTGATTTGACAGAAACTACTGTAAGGGTTGGTGAATATCGGCTTACATTATTATATTTCCAACTAACATTTTTATTGTCATTGCTCTCATTCTCACAGGAGCAAGAGGATGTGGTCACAATTGATGACGTTGAGGATGCTGTGTGTAACGGAGGCCAGCTAGCGTGGCTAGCTCGGCGGTAGTGTGTAAATCCTCATCACCCAATTCCATGGGCGCTTCTAACACGCTGAGTTAGAAGCTCGGGCTTTTAGCTCAGTTGGTTAGAGCGTTCCACTCCCACGCCGGGAGTTTGTAGCTTGCGGGGTGGCGGGTTCGAGACCCGTGTGCGGTGCGGACCGCCACCGGCTACATTGGTGCCGTGACCCGGATGGGAGTGAGGATTTGGAGGGTGAGTGTAACGCAGGCCAGCTAGCGCGGCTAGGTCGGCGGTAGTGTGTAAATCCTCATCACCCAATTCCATGGGCGCTTCTAACACGCTGAGTTAGAAGCTCGGGCTTTTAGCTCAGTTGGTTAGAGCATTCCACTCCCACGCCGGGAGTTTGTAGCTTGCGGGGTGGCGGGTTCGAGACCCGTGTGCGGTGCGGACCGCCACCGGCTACATGTGGGTCCAGAAGAGCAAGGGGTAATTGTATTGTACAGCAACATACTGTAACTTTATTTTCTTTTATAAAACAATCACTCATGTGATATTGCTTAATTCATTCATGTGAAAAACCTGCTATTTATTTCGATGAGTCTTTATCGATAGGTTCTAAAAGAACAATGGAATGAAGAGGAGTCTTCTCAAATAACTGACCTTTGCCTGAATTGGTGCTGCCCAGTCCCAACCAAGGAGACCAACTGTTTAGTACTCTTCCAGCAGCTTCTTTCTCATGCGGGAGAGGTATGTATGGGGCCGGAGTGGGTAGTATGCTGAAAGTATTTCAGCCATCAATCTCATAAAATCAAGTTGTCCAAGCACCCCACCTCATTACACTTCCACCACGAAGCCTTACACTTTATATGTTCACAGGTACTGTGTGTGAGCACATGAGCAGATCAAACAGTTCAGCAAGGGATTGAAGGACACAAGTGTTTGGCCACTATTGGTCGCCCTGATGTTCCCCTTTTCTTTCCACAAGAGGCTGATGTCCTGCTTACTCCACAAGTATGTTAAGTAACTTTCACAAGTATGCTAAGTAATGTTATGCCAATTGTGTTAGCACTTATGTACATAACAATTGTACATGAACAATGTGTGTGTTTTTTTTTTTTTTTTTTTTTAACTTTCAGGCCATTCTTCAATCCATTCGATGGCCCCAGTCCAAAGAAGCCTATGACAGTGATGACTGATGACGAGATTCCAACTGACACCATCAATGCTATCACAGGGTTTTTCCCTTCGCACATTTGTTGAAAATGGTAAGTTAGTTCAACATACAGTGCAGTCCAAATACTCCTCAGCATTAGCCTGACACGTCAGACTATATCATAAGAATGTATAGTCTGAAGACCACTGATAGACTGTACCTCAATGGAGGGGCGGGTGATTGCGTTGTCTTTCAAACTGCCTCTCCACGTAATAGGCTAGCGTTCCGGCCAGTGGTACCAGCTGGTATATCAAACTTTTCCCGTAGCCCGTCGGTAACACGGCAAAGACATCTTTTTCAGAACGAAAAACTTCAGTGCACTTTCTTGTTTCACTTTCAAAGAAAATGACAAGTGCAATTCGTCCAAAACTAAAGCCAAAGACGATTCTGCTCTGGTTTGAGCAGGGCTGTCGTCATCGTACAAAGCCCGCCTTACGATTTCCTGTACACATACCGCGCTGTGATTGGTTATCCGCCGCCAGAGGAAGAATACAACGGGTTTCTATCAGTGGCCTCTAGACGTATCCTCCGTGCAAATTCAAATTTGCTACCGCTAGGGGTACGTCTAGAGTTCTAGGCTACCTCAGCGTCTGAAATTGTTTAAACCCATTCAGTCTTACCTGAAAGGTCATGCGCAAGGCCTTATTGAGTCGTGAACAACTCAATCTCAGGGGAAAAATACTAGAAAGGCAGCCTTACAAACTGGCTATATGGTGTGCTTTGTTTAGTTTTATGAAGCAGTTATCAATTGTTTTTTTTGAAGTGGCTTCTCATGGTGAAGGTACATGCTTCTCTACCCCATTAGAAATCCATAGAAAACAATACTAGGGCAATTCCAGCGTTATGGACGTGGCATTTTCGTGCATTATTGATGTACAAAATGCCACATAACCTCCGCAAACCTAGCAGTATTTCACAATTTGTGTTCATATTCTTATGCAAACTCCCTGGCTGAATATAGGCAAATACAAAAAATTGATATCATGATTTACATTATAAGAATATGAGCCGTTCAATTTGCGTTATGGACGTGACGAAAAACGGACAAACTTTTGAGAGAGCGTAGTTTTTGCTGTGAAGTGTGTGAAATTTCTAGAGAAATGTAATTATTACTACATTCATACCAAACAGGACACCTCAGTAAAGACAGGGAAAGACTTAATTTCAAATGTAAATGTAAAAAAGTTGGTTTTCATCGGGAGAAATGGCGTTATGGATGTGACGTTATGGACGTGACGCCTGGAAAAACCTTCCAAAACGATACAAAACAATTGTGAATGGTGGATTTTAACCTGTAACGACAGAAATAGTAATATAACAATAAAAAATAACTGATAGCATTGCAGCTTTGTGTGTGTTATCACCCACTTATGCCCATTATAAGCCCCTCCATAGACTTACATTATAGCTGAATAGGGTAAAAATTTTAACAAACAGATATCCTTTCGAAACTTGCTCAGTTGAATATTTACATCAAGACAATACTTTTTTGTATTGGACGTTTTCTGAAAGAATTTGTATGTCCATGTAGGTGAGACTTGAAGTTTTAAGGTGAGGTTTACTTTTTCGTGGAATTGCCCACTAGTTACAAAGGAAAAATGTGATATTTGCGATGTATTGGCAAAGCCTGTGCGCTGGTTGGTGTGTGCCACGTACTGCCATCCAAGCACATCAATTCTATCAAAGGGAAGGATCAAACATCTTCCATCACCAGGGTGTTTAAACCAAGTACTACAACTCCTGCAGCTATGACCACAACTGGAGTAGATCAGCAGGTTTTTCTTTGCTGTATGTCTGTGAAGTAGGTCTGAAGTTTTTACATAAATATGGTGTTTAAAAGTCTTGAATTTGACCCCGTAAAATGTATCTTTTTAAATGTTTACAACTGTACTCACGGTACTATCAACACTTCATTTTGTATAAATATATATATATATATTTTTAAATTCATTTAGTTTTGGGTTTGAAAAACAGAACTTTTTCTCTGTGAACCCAAACTTGATTCTGTAAACCCCAGTGGTTGTATGCAAAGTATATTATGTATACACACACACATTGAAATAAACTTCTCTTTTTCATAGCATCCCCAGGAAGTTCTGGACTGGCTGAGAGGTACCACCAAATAAGCAGTACTTGGAAATTGTGAAGTCCAGGGGAAGAAACCACCTACCAACTGCAAGCACTTGCTATGAGCACCTACGGATTCCAGATCACTACTCTAGCCACTCTGCCCTAAAATGTGATCTCATGGTTTGTGTTGAGTCTGGGGAGAGATTCTTTGGCTTAGTATAACTTGTTGGCTTTTTGGTGTGAAAAGAAGCTGTCTGAATGTTTTTTTTTTGAATGTTGGTTTCAGTTTAAATCATACTGTAGTACCTGACATATCTGTATGAAGTCATAGTTTCACACATTTATTCAGTGTCTTTTAGGAATCTAGGAAAGTCGATGAAGGGAAAGGGAAGGTGGTGGTAAAGGGCAAAGCTCAGCGAGCAAAGTAGCTGATCAGTGGTTGGAATGGTTGCTTCTCAGTTGGTGATGAATGTATTTAGGTACAACAGTGAACTCAAAGCTGTGTTAGTCCTTCAACATATTCATACTAGATACTACACAATGGTTACTCCTTCCTCAACACTCCACTCACGTCTCACTTTTTCCCTGCCAGTGATATACAGTAACGCTGGTCGTTCTGTTACTCAGCAGCCTATGCTCTGTGTTGTGTTTGTCTTTTTTGTTGTTTCTTATTTACTTACAGTTTTGTAGCAATTTATAAATTGGATGAATTAAAAAGAGGAAAATAGTTGTGAGAGGAAATTATCTACTTTGTCCACTCAATAAAACAAACAAATAAAAAAAATGTATAAATAAAAACCATTGTATCATGAAGTTATTAAGCTATATTTATTTAAGGTATATTTAATGTGACATTTCAACATTATTCCACCAGGTCAAATGGGTGACTTTGTGGATGAGCTAGACACTCTACTCTCTTCCATCCCAGAGCATGAATGCCCCATGCCCGTTCTTGGGGATATGAACATCCATCCTGCATCCGCAGACTTCCTAGCTCTAACCCACTCATTTGAGCTCCAGCGGGTCTGCGGTCCTCCAACACACAAGGCAGGTAAGGAACTTGATCTCATCTTTACAAGACATTGCAACACACACTCTCTGGAGGTCACTCCTCTACATCTTTCTGACCATTATTTCATTCAGTTTAAGGTAAGTCTACCTCAGCAACCCTATACACCTGTTCCTACTGTTTCCTTCCTTCGCAACCCATCTCCTGCTAACTTTTCATCCCTTGTAGCATCTACGCTTCCGTCTCCTTCCACTTTCTCTTCTCTCCAGGTCGATGAAGCCACAGAGTCACTCTGCACTACTCTGAGCTCCTGCTTGGATGTGCACTAATCTCAGAGCCTCGGAGAGGAAATGGCGCAAGACTAAGGACCCTTCAGATCTAACACAATTCCAGGCATTATTAGCATCCAGCATCACTTCTGCAAATAAGCTCTTTTTCGCAGGCATTGTGCACGTCACTGTTCGTTCCTCAGAGTTAACGTTAGCTTCATTCAACGCCACTGTTCGTTCCTCAGAGTTAACGTTAGCTTCATTCAGTAATGGTGCATCTTGTTGGTGTTTCTGTGGGTGGAATAACCAGCGATTGTAAGGCCATTGGGCCACTTTATGGGAATGGTTTATTGTAGGGGGGGGAATTCCATAGTTTATTGCACCGCTGAGTTAGTTAAGTTATCTGAGTAGCCTATGTAACGTAGCGCCTGTGTTATTGTGTGTGTGTGTGTATGTTCAATGTGCCTCCGTGAGTGCCTGCTATAACTAATAAATAATTATATTTTTGTATTTTTATAAATTAGCTCTTGCTTTGTTGAATCGGTGTTACAATTGTATGACAGGAACCAGATCAGATCTCACAAACCGCACAAATCCAATGCAATGCGGATGATTATTTCCACAATTTTATGAATTTATAAATCACCATTTATTTTCACGTAATCACAGTGGTTAGCCTGGCCTAAACGACTCGTCTGTTGGCCTAAACGACAGCAGGGGGGCCTAAATGACTCTTGCCTAAACGCAAAAGGCCTAATCGACCTGCTCCCACTCAGAAGAATGGGCGTTGGCGGCAAAGCATACTCCTGGTTCGAATCCTACATCACTGGATGATCATTCAATGTGTCATGGCTTGGCAAAACCTCAGCAAAACACTACCTTACTACAGGAGTACCCAAAGGCTCTGTGCTGGGTCCCCTCCTCTTTGCTTTGTACACAACAATACTGGGTCCAGTTATCCTACTCGCATGGCTTCTCCTCCACTGCTATGCAGATGACACCCAGCTTTATCTGTCTTTTCCTCCAGGCGATTCTACAGTGACAACACAGATCTCTGACTGTCTCTCAGACATATCAGCATAAATGAAAGATAACCACCTTCAACTGAACCTCTCAAAAACTGAACTGCTGATCATCCCAGCCAAGCAAACCCTGCACCACAACATCAGCATTAAGATGATTAAGATGATAAGAAACCTAGGCATAATAATTGATGACCAGCTGACCTTCACGGATCATGTTGCTGCTGTTGCTAGGTCGTGCCATTTCTCTCTATTCAACATTATGAAAATCAGGCCGTACTTTACCCAACATGCAACACAGCTCCTTGTTCAGACGCTGGTTATCTCTCGCCTTGACTATTGCAACGCCCTTCTAACAGGTCTACCAGCCTGTGCGGTGAAACCACTACTGATGATCCAGAAGGCTGCTGCACGCCTGGTCTTCAACCAGCCAAAGAGAGCACATGTCTCTCCACTGTTCATGGAGCTCCACTGGCTGCTCGCATCAAATTCAAGTCACTAATGTTGTCTTACAGAGTACTGGATGGAACTGCTCCAGTTTACCTGAAAGCTTACATTTCATTTTAGATGATAAAAGCATTTTATTTCTCCCTCCAAAAGAACTATTTTGTAGTGCACGATATTGTCCTAAGAGCGCAGGTGTGAAACAACAACGTGCATCACGTCCATCAAATAGGCTGCAACTCCATCGATGAAAAGAGAAAATGTCTCTGTCAAAACACAAGAGAAAGGTGGACGTAGAGAACAGACAGTTTCAGGAGAAATGGATGTCACAATATTCTTTTGTTGAGGTGGGTGGAAATACCATCTGCTTGCTCTGCAAAGAAAAAGTATCAGTTATGAAGGAGTACAACCTGAGGTGGCATTACTCCACTAAGCACAATGACCATAGGGAACAATACAAGTCAGATGATGAGGAGAAAACGGGCCGAGCAGTTGAAAAAAATCACTTGCATCCCAGCAAGAACTTTTCCAAAGAGCCGGTAAGGAGGGCGATGCCGCTGTTGAAGCGAGCTATGTCGTTTCAGAAATGATAGCCAAAGCGGGGAAGCCATTTACAGAAGGAGAGTTCGTTAAGAACTGTATTTTGGGCGTAGCGGATATTCTCTGTCCAAAAAAGAAGAGTTTATTTAGTAACGTTTCTTTCTCAGCAAATACTGTGGCCAAGAGGATCACCGGACTGTCAGACAACATTAATGAACAGTTACAGGACAGAGCCCGCAGTTTAATTGCGTACTCCGTGGTGCTTGATGAGAGCACTGATAAAACAGACACTGCGCAACTAGCAATATCATACGGGGAGTAGATGACAGGTTGAGGTTTAGTTTAGTTTAGTTTATTTAAATTCAGGGACCATGTACAAACGCATTAATCATGAGATAAGATACATTGCACCAGATTTAGCAAATTTGCTATTTTCCATCTGCAGTCCCTGAGCAGGTAGGGATATTAAAACATATATAAAAAAATACATAGGCATACAGATACAAAAGCCCACACTTCATCAACACTAAATACAATCATTCATCAATAGCAAGAACAATCACACACAAACATTCACCCATCCATACACAATCCCCCCTAGACCCACACACGAACCCCCCCACAAACACACAAGCATGCACACAACACACACACACCACGCACAACACACACACATGTACGTGAACATGAGAAATGTAAGGCAGACTATACTTGGCAAACTTGAGTGTACAACTGTACATTCAGACCGCCAGCGATAAATTGCAAAGAGTCGCCGAAGACTCCCAAGAAACATCGCTTGGGCACACAACCAAAACGGCAAATTTGCCCATGACGTTAGCATTCAAACGTTAATCCTGCTTCTCTATTGGCATCTCAATACAAAGTCTTCCGTCGCCCATGTCGCCTGAATCGGTCTCGATCTGTACGCACAGTAACAGGCATTTTTTCACCTCATGTGAGAAGATGCGGTAATCTACACAGGTTTTTAAATTAGTTGAAAATGAGTTCCAGATTTGCTGAGTTTGTGTTCTATGTATGGCTGTACCACCGCAAAAGACATATTTCAGCAGCTGTGCGGTGCGATTGGGCGGCTTGGTCCGCCATGGAACAAACTCGTGGGAATTACCACTGATGGAGCACCGTCAATGACAGGAAAAAAAAACAGGCTGGTAGCGCTGGTACAGAAAAAGTTGGAAGAAGAAAATGCTGATCCAGCTATTGCTCTGCACTGCATTATCCACCAGCACCAACTGTGTGGCAATGTTTGAGTTTTGCACACTGGGTTATTTTCACAGCCCAACCACTGGGTTGAAGCAGTTGGGTACTGTCATGGGGTTATATTAACTACAATTGGGTTGTTTAATCCCACCCAACTGTTGGGTACTAGTTGGGTCAGTGTTTGAGTTTTGAACACGTGATGTCTGTCGTCCTGAAATGCATAAATTACATCAGATCCAGAGGTTTACAGCACCGCCAGTTTAGGGCCTTTTTGGAGGACATTGAGGCATCATATAGTGATGTGCAATACTTTACTGAGGTGCGCTGGCTAAGCAGGGGAAATGTTTTGAGGAGATTTTTTTTTAATTAAGAGCTGAGGTGAAGAGGTTCATGGAAGATGGTAGACTGGCTGTTCCGGGGATGTACGGGGTCATCCCTATGTTCCCCAGGTCCTATGTTCCCAGTTGCTTCCATGCAGCCGCACGGCAAGGCGCAGGTTGTTGCTGCTCCGTGCCCACACTTTGTTTGTGATGAGGGAAGGAGAGGGGGTGCCGCGAACTGAAGTTCTTTGCAAGAGGCGCAGTGCGGAGCCCAGTGAGATATAGTCACGTTTAATTGATTTAAATGATTTAATTGAGATACTTGTATGTAATAGCTGCTTGAGAAGACAGTGGAAATCAGCCTAATGACAATTGTATGTTTGCAGTCAACTTGACTGAAGAGTCTGACACACAGCAAAAGCACACACACAGGGATTAAGTAAAGCATTGACAGTTCTTAATGTCTTCACTGCTGGAAAAAAAAGGCTGCTGCAGAAGTGCGCTGGTTTAAGCAGCTAATAACACAATTACAAAATACCAGCGGTCTATTCGGCACTAATTCCCAAGTTTCACCACATTATAAATCAAACAAGGTTAATATCTTAACAAAAAAATCTACTGGAAACAACAAGTAGCCTAAACTTGGAGAAGCTGTAAGGATAAGGAAACGTCGGGTGGCCGCTGCAGAAAGCAGCCGCTTTTAAGAGTAGCCTAAATCAGCACAAAAACAAACAACCATGTCCCAAAAGTTGAATGCACTAATTTCTCCAAAATCAAAGTATATGGATATCATGTCTGATCGCGGTAGCCTAGGCTATATAGATTGGCTACCAAACGAAAAGGACAATTCAAGTATGAGAGATTTTGAGCAAAAGACATCTCCAGATTGGCCTTGGAGTTGCGCGTAATTGGACATAAACTTTACCACTATAGCTTACTTGCGGACCACTATGGTTGGTTAGAACATTACAGAACAAATAAATAAGATATAATAGCCTATTCATTAAACTGTCCAATCTCAAGCAGGCTATCCAAATCTGCTTTCTGCATAATGCAGGCAACAGAGAGATGGTGCGAAACTCCGCAGGTTGTATAGGCTACCTACGAAATGTGCACTCGCAAGCATATCCCATGCAATTTCCGTGGTTATATACAAGGTGGGGAACATAGGACCCTCTTTTTCCAGGACAAACTCTGTGTGATCGATTTTGTTTAATTACCAATTATGAGTTTTAAAACATAACGGAATTCACGGAGTGTCACGTCAGTCTAACAAAAACAATGATAGATGGAGTTTTTAGGAAATAGACCGCAATCTGGATTTATTCAATGGTTAATTAAATAAAAGCATCAGCAGAGACGTGGGGTAGGGGGTGCATGCGTGGCAGTTGCACGGACAACCAAGGTTAGCATTACCTAAATTGCGTCAATTATCTATCAGCCGTGGATGTGTTTTTTTTTTTGTGCAAATGAACATCAAACTGTTTCAGTCTAAACACGTTCCTACTACAAAACCCATCACAAATTAGCATTCAAAATGAGGAGACACACACAATATGTCCACACGCATTCACTCACACACAGAGGAGCAAGGAACAGCTCAACACTGACAAGTAGCGTCAATATTTTGGTCATTAATTACTGGCCGCCTTACAAGCCATCCATGCATCTCTACATGTGTATCGTCGGACTAATGGGATGTCGGAACAATGGGCTTCTTTTTTTTCGGACTAATGGTATGTCTGACTAATGGGATCTCTCCTCAATGGCTCATTTTCGGACTAATGGGATGTCGGACTTATGATACGGAACCGAACTATACAACAACCTCAGTAGTTTAAATGCATCATTGTTAGGAATACTACAAAATTATAATATTACCACTGCTTTTGCTGACACCTGAGGACTAGCCAACACAACATGAATTTGTGTTATATTTAGCACTAGCGCTTTAAACCTCAGAGCTTCCAATAGATACAGACGGCAAGTATGGTTAACTCCCCCCAAAATGCGAGGGTGGGGTCAGCGTGGGGGATAACAGAGGCCAATTTAACATTATGGTGAATGGACAAGGTAGAGAAAGTTGCTTAACAATAAAAGATTGCTTTGTAAAATTGAACAAAGTCCATATTAGATGTTTTGTCTAATCATGACCTGTTTGCCTGCTTGTGTTTAGACTAAAATAATTTTTCCATTATTTGTTTATTGCAGTTACACTAACAGAAATGTCATGAGCTTTCTCTGCTCCTGTCAAAAGTAAAGCAACTTTCAATCACAAGTCTGATTAGCTCAGTTAAGCAAGCTAAAGTTAGCTACATTTACTGTGGTGATCAATGAAGTTGGCTAGTTAGCAAGCTAATGAAGCTAACAATCATCATCTAAATTGTCATCAGTATCGCGTTTGGAGGGGTGTAAAGTTCAGAATTCACATCGGACCATCTGACCATCATTACTACCTTCAGGCATTGCTCTCAAAAATGTGTCAGGCTCCTTGTAGATGGTGCTCAGTGTAACTTCTAGCTTAGCATGCCATTGACTTCTTCACTAATTTAGGGTTTGTTTTCCCCCATGGGGGACACGAGGAGCTGATTTTGTGGGCGTGCCCGGACTTGCCGTCTGTATCTATGCACCTACGTGCTGATTGGTGAACACCTCTGACACACCCATCAAACAAGAGTGAACTACCTCAGAAGCATGTTGCGCACCGGTGTGCGTAGCGTAACGAGCAAACTTATCATTCAGCGTAACGAGCAAACTTATCATTCAATTGACCTATGGCTAAGCCACGCCCCCTCCACTCACTCGGACAAACAATCGGACATTCGGTGACAGGCGCTATGTCAAGTGTTACAGTCAGAGAGATTTCTCAGGAGGTAATTGATGGCTTTTGGAGACAGAAAGATAAGATATCATCTCGAAGTCATCAAAAGGGCCTTAGCTATGCACTGGAGGATTATATTAATAATTTTGTCATTGAACAAGTCGATGAAAAGTTTAAGTTACACGCAACAATGTAAGGGTCCCAGTGTAAAAATGATAAACCTCATCTCGTTGCCATCGCCATTTCGGACAAGATAGACGTTAATGTTAGTTTAACAAGAGCCCTTTGGACAACCACAGTACAAAAACTAGAGTATAAGAGACCAATGAACTCCCAGCAAACAAAGATTGGGAAGTAAAATACCACTGAAATTATCACAGCCAAAATTATTAGGCCTACAGTCTCGCGACCAATTGGAATTTCTGTCTTATATGGGTCTACTAGAGTTGCCATCACATGCAGTAGGCAAAATTTTCTCGGCCATTAGCCTAAAATGTCTTAGACGTAGGTTTATTACAAATGCTGGTCTGGTGGATGAGGAATTGGGCTTTATATGGACATCACATTACTAATGTCACAGAACAGGTCTACCAAGCAGTTGTGAATCAAAGGTGTTATAATATTTGATAAGTGGGGTAGACACATATGGGGGTCTGGGGGTCCCCCCCATGAAATTTTGGAATAGTTAGATGTTATTTCCTGCGTTCTGGTGTATTTTAATGGCCTAACACGCCAGACTATATCATAAGAATGTATAGTCTGGAGACCACTGATAGACTGTGCCTCAATGGAGGGGCGGGTGATTGCGTTGTCTTTCAAACTGCCTCTCCACTTAATAGGCTAGCGTTCCGACCAGTGGTAGCCTACCAGCTGGTATATCAAACTTTTCCCGTAGTCCGTCGGTAACATGGCAAAGACATCTTTTTTCAGAACGAAAGACTTCAGTGCACTTTCTTTTTCCATATCCGTATCCGTTGTGCAAATTCAAATTTGCTACCGCTAGGGGTACGTATATAGTTTTAGGCTAGTATTTTAACAGGTTATTAGATATTTTTTTAATTAACTGAATGATTTAACCCTGTCCCTACCCCAAACCCAAATTCTGAGCCAAAAACTAAACTGGTATTTGGTTGATCCAGGGACACTGAGATTCAGCACTGTCATCTATGATTTTTAGAAGTTTCATGGAAATTATGGGGCAATAATCGATGATCGATTAGGAGGAGAATAGCAGTGTGGGACCATTTCTCAAGAAACATGGGCCTATAACTTATAAGGTTCAATGCAATTACAGTGACACTCTTACCTACCAACGTCATTTAAAATGCGGTCTGATACCGGAGAACTGTTCTCATATCAGCTAGTTTGGCAAACAGTATGTGCACATTGCCTAGTCGCAATGTTTTCTCCGATGTGAAGGGAAACAGGCATGCTGTTGATAAATTGCTTACTGCTTATTAGGCCTACGTAATTTGAGAAAAAAAATGTTATTCGTTATAACTGTAGCCTACTTGAAATGGAGAAACTTAAATAAAGGACTGTATAAAACTGAGGGTCGGAGAAGTTTGAAGCGCTACAGCCAGTCGGTCAGAACTGGGGGAGATGTCTAATAACTTCAACTTAAAGGAGACAGGCACCATCAATTCCAATAAACTTCTTTTACTTAAAATTCTCATTTGTGTGGTTCTGCAATGACATACAGAAGTAATAATGAATAACTAAAATATTTCCATTGATAAATACACTTATTTGCATTACACAGCTCAGACATTAAGCATAATGTCAGTAGAAAATGAAGTACACGCAGCATGTAGTAATTACACGTGAATAAACCATGCATGCATCGCGCACACACACATATCACTCAAGTTCAGTGTAGCATGGACATATTCCTTAATCTACTCATAGTACTAACTTATAATAATAATTTGCACAAAACGAAATTGACTTCTAAATCGAACATGAGTTCTAAATGACAATACACAGACGCATACACTGGTAGTTCGCTAGGACAAACAATTACCACATGCATACAGAGACGGTTGCCTGGTTAACAATGCACTCTTACTCATAAACACAGCTGAGACAAATTTACCATACATTTGGTACTTACTTTGATTCCAACACGCACACAGATAACTTCTACTGTCAAAACGGTGATCCTAAATCTTAGTATGACATGCGGGAGGAGCTCTCCCGTTCTCCTTCACTTAAGCTACTAAATGCTTTCACTTTCGCGGTAACTGCGACCCCCTGCTGGCTGCGCGAAGCTACTAGAAACCTAACAACCTGATTCAGCGCAGCTCATACGCCAATTTACCAACATTACATCGGACCTTTTGAACACTGTCTCTGCCTCGGAAAGCATGAACGTGTGATCCACTGGAATATGCATACCTGTGTTCCTTGCTCCCCCGCCCTCTCGTCCTGAGTTTGTACAAAACTATGTGAAAGTTCTTCCTATCACCAGCCGTTATCCGTTGGCAATTTTGGTCAGAAAAGCTCCATATTTCGTTGTGCATTCAAAAATTCTCATGATAGTCTATGCTGCATTCAAAACAATTGTGACAAATCTAGGCAAGAGCTGGATTCTTATTTCACAATGTGGGACGTTATTAAGCTCTGGGTAAAAGTACAGTCGAAAAAAAAAAATATTTAACAGCATAAACAAAAGCTACATCTGAGCTCTAATAACTGACGGTCAATTCCTTCACGACATCACAACCAGGTCTATACGGTTGATGTGGTGCAAGTTCGCACCTTAATGCACACTGATCCTTTCGCTGTCATGCTGTCAGGCCAAAATGCTGTATTTCCTTAATAACTTTGAAGAAATATAAGTCATTTTATGCGTTTTTTGACATTAATTTGCGTGGGGAAGATGGGCGCAAACCTGTGTATGTAGACTATGGCTCTGAAAGTGAAAGGAAAACACTGCCACCTAGTGGATGTCGTGATTGTGTGTGTGCATGTTGCAAATCAGTCTGCATTTGTTTGTGGATCTGTGTGGATTCCGCGGAAAGTTTGTCTCAAAAATACGTCACAGCGGAAAGTGTTGAATGCGGAAATAGAATTCACAAATACAATTTTCAGACTTACAAGTTACAAATATGAAATTTGCATTTGTGGATATCTGAACACATTTGCAAATCATTACCTAACCTTCTGTGCATTTACAAATATTATTGAGACATATTTAACCCCATAGCTAACTGGCGTCTGTTTCCCAAAAGCATAGTGGCTAACTAAGTTAGCAACTATTTTGGTTGCAATGCAATTTCCCTATTGCCAACTGACTAAGTTGCAACGCTTTTGGAAAATGGACGACTGGTTAGCAACTACTGTATGCTTTTGGGAGACAAACTCAAGATAGAACACTCTAGAAAAATGCAACAGTGGTTGGAATAACACACTAACAAATGTTGAGTTGTATTTGGTGGCCTGGTGTGGTCAGTCCTCACCCAGAATGTTGATGAAGGCGTTAGCCAGCAGGTAGCCATGCTCGTTGGAGGCGTTGCACTGGTACACAGCACTGTCCGCCAACATCACCCGCCGGAATATGATGGTGTCGCCTTTGATCTTGCGTCTCGGGGTATCCACAGACACTGCAGGTGTTGCATAAACGTGCATAAATAGTCATAACACTTGGATATGTTACAGTAAAAGGGATAACACTCCATGCATTTACATGCAATAATTTGCGAAGATGAGCAGTGGGGTTTCTTTTGCCCTAAACATCATCTTCCTAAACAGCACTGCCTTCAAGGCACTATCCCCCAACTCCAGGGTTAGAATGGGTGTAAAGGGGTTTAGGGTTAGGGTTAAGGTAGGAAGGTATGGAAGGCGCTGTTGGGGACAAGAAATACCGTTGAGCAGGTGCTGGGTCGCATATAAGGCTACAGCACGGTGCTGTGTACAACATCCTGGATTTAACTTACTCTCTATAGGCACGCCATTCATCAGCCATTGGATGGTGGGCTTGGGGTTGCCATGGGCGATGCAGGTCATGCGTGCGCTATCGTCCGGAGCGAGCACATGGTTCTGTGGTTTTTCCAGCCAATAGGGAGCAGCTGTGGAGCACAAGCATTACCTCATCAGTGATGTCATCACTATAAGATACTACAGTGGAATCCGCTTATAGTGGTCACGGATATAGTAATCAGCCGCTTATATAGATCAAAAGGCTTGGGACGGAATCATTTCTATACAAATGCTGTTTAAATAATTCGCTTATAGTAATCAAGAAATCCGCTTATAATGTTCATTTTTGGCCATTTTATGAATGTAAACATGTGCAAAAATAATTTTAAAATTACGTGTAGTTATTTATTTTTTTTACTCCCATGATTCCTTTCTGGACGTTGCTTCTGCACTTCTGCCTAGCTAGCTAACGTAAAGAGTTAACGACCCGGGCAGCTAGAACTAGCTGGCGAATCATGGCTGGGAAAAGAAAGTCATTTTCTATGAATGAGAAACGTAGTCTCCTCGAGGCATATGATAAGTTGACAAACACGACCCAACGAGATGCGCAACACAAGAGAGGTAGGCTAGCTTTAATTTTCTTGACGCAGTTGTCGTCTATGTTGTTGTTGTTGTTCAATGAAAACAGCTTGTTTCAAAATCTATTTTCAGACATGTTTTAAAAAAAATGCACCGGCAGCATAGCAGAGCCGACGCACAGAATAAGTTACTGTACATAGGCCTACTGTAGGCTATTTGAGTTATGCCCGCGCACTGCGCAACACTGTGATGTGGTTATGCATTTGTTTCAAACTTTATTTTCAGTCTTGTTAAAAAAAAGCACTGGCTGCAGAGCCGACACACGGCACATAGCCTAAAAGTTACGTACCAGAGTTATGTCTGCGCATAGCGCAGTATGGACTGTTACATGTAGGCCTATAGATTGAATGATACGGTACTGTAATAAAATTCCATAAATGTGGAAGCTACTGTATCTGTTTCATTTCATTGTTCTCATTGAATTCTGCATAAAAATAAGTGAAATAAAGGTAAATTCGGTTTTAGTAATCAACTGCTTATAGTGTTCAAATTGGCCCGGCCCAACGTGACCACTATAAGCGGATTCCACTGTATCACAATAAGGTACTTATCAATTTTTTTCTAATAATAGATAGTAAAAAGGATAAGATAATTAAGTTATTACTGTAATTAAGTATAACTGTCAATTTCGGCTGTAAAGACAAACTACCATAAATTTAAAGTTTTGCTGTCCAATGAGATGACAGATTCCTGACCTTTGACCTGTACAGCTATGGTGTGCTGGATACTGGCGATCTTGTTGTCGGCCATGCAGATGTAGTCGCCAGAGTCCTCCTCGGAGACGTTTATGATGCGTAACGTCTTGTTAAAGCTCTCCAGCTTCACCCTCTCCATGGGCAGGTCACCGCCCTTCTTGAACCACTTTATGCTGGGAGTTGGACTGAACACCGATAAGAGATTAGAGTTTACAAATTAGAGATTAGAAATTAGTTTCAAACTCCTCATGGGAATCTCATCGCCCTGCTTGAACCATTTACTGAGAGTTGGAAGACAGACAGGTGTGTCAGGTAGGGCTGGGCTGGAACCAAAGAATGTCCCAGGCCTTTTTGGCCATGGTGGCCCACCATGATTTTATTCAATAATAACTTCATGACAAGCTAAAATAGCACTGTAAGTTGGACTTGCCCAATATCCTTCAAGAAAATTTTTTGATTTGAAATTTGAAAATGCATTGCCCTTTGGCCAGTCCATGTCTGTTACTACATATCTTAGGAAAACCTTAATAGTTCTGCAAATCAGTTCCACAACATTGAAACATCTTCTATCTAAGCTATGAAATCATGATCACTCTCAGTAAGCATTAGCAGTGACTATTGGAATCAGTAATCAGGAAGATCACTAATGCTCTTTAAGGTATTGGGATATACAGTAAAATGGCTGCTGCGGAGAGCACTGTCCACTCAGTGAGAGAGAGAAACAGAAGGGCTGTGTGTTTTGCATGTGTTTGGGTGTATGTGTCTCTGAGTGTGTTTGTGTGTGTGTTTGAGTGTGTCTCTGTGTGTGTGTGTGTGTGTGTGTGTGTGTGTGTGTGTGTGTGTGTGTGTGTGTGTGTTTGGGTGCATGGTCCTCTGCCACATACTTACACTCCAGCGGCGATACACTCCAAAAGCAGCTGTTCCCCACGGAGCACCATCTTGGATCTGACCAGATCCTGGCCGGAAGGCGTTAGGAAGCTGGGTGCCGTTTCAGGCAGGTGACGAGCTGAGGGAGAAGGAAGAGGAGGATGAGGACGAGGCAAAGACAAAGATGAGGAAGAATCAGTACTGAGGGGGACGGAACACAAAGACATCTCTTTTCTTTTCACCCTTTTTTTTGTCTCTTGTCACTCTGGCACTAATAAAATAGAGACAGTTTCCAAATATAGTGTAAGTGAACTTTCTCATTTCTAATATACTTGTAATATTTAAGAACTATTACAACTCCAACATAAAGACATCTCAATCTGAACCAATCAGAGGACATTGAGTCTGCCACTGAAGTCAAACATAGCAGAGCTTCCAGCTCAGGGGTAAAAATCAGTGCTGGTCTTCTGGTCCTCCGGTCTCCAAGCCTGGCCGATGACTGACTGTACCATCCTGAGTGTAGCCTTGCTGTAGGGAAACTGTGTGCTACCAAACCAGACTCTGGCTCTGACGGAGTACCAGCAGTTGTCGTTTCATTTCACAACAAATATTTCCCTTCATATGTGCGCCGACAGTAGAAGCACAACACTTCACACTGCCTTGCGTGATTTCGCTTGAAGCTTTCAGATAAACTAACTGAACTAAGTGTGATGAATCTGCTCACTCTAAATAATCATTTCCAAAATAAATGCTAAGCGAACAGAAGGGTGTGAGTAAGTACAAGAGTAAAATGCTTTTTGCCTTTAATCAGACAGGGCTGCATTTCCCGATAACGATGGATCTTAGTGGCTACGAATGAGCGAACGAGTGATGTTACGAAGATTCTTAATTTCCTCTACACGCATTTCCCAAACATGCACTTACGAAAGTGCACGCGCGTTCACGTTAAGAAGCTTCTTAAGGCGGCCGCTGTTCAATGCCGTGGTGCTGATTCACCCAGCGGAGATGGGTACGATAAATCAATTACATCAAATAATGTGTTTTATGATGCTAGTTGCTACATTATTTAAAATGGATGACAATATTGTAGCCTACTATTAATACTCACCGTTACCATATGTGTTTTACCCGGAGGGCTTCTGCGGTTTCATTCAATTAAATAATAATTAATAGGCCTAAATAATAATAATAAAAAACAATGTTTCTGTCGTGTGTAGGCCTTTCCCCCAAATTAATTCCACGCCAACTTCTAAGTCATGTTTGAAATAGCGAGGTGATATACATATCACTGATTTCGTGTTGTAATGAAACAATGACAATTTCCCCTCAAGTGTTTTGGAGTGGTGTGCACATCCAGCGCAGGTGCTGGCAATCTGGAAAAACGTAAACATAAGAAACGGTCGGCACACTGCCGTAGCTCAGATTTACAGAACTTTCATAATAAATTTGAATTAATGTTTAAAAAATAGGCAACAGTGTGTTTTGGTGCATCGTGCGCGAGAGAGGAAGAGAGAAGGAGACGGGGACAGCTGTGTCCCCGCTGTGCCCGCGATACAAATTAACTTTGCGCTTTGGGAAAACCTCGAACTTTTTTTTCAATAGACATCCACTGAAGCACTCAATAAAGTGCCCACATAAATTATTTAGGCTACCACAGATGCCCAGCTTTTTTTCGGGATATAGGCTAACATTCTTATGGCAATGTATTAACACTCAACAATAATTTGTTATTTTTATGAGGCTGGCCTATCTTTGTACAACAAAACTGTCAAAGCAACATGATGGCGTAGGCCTACTTGGCCTGTTTTCACCTCATATCCTCTAGATGTCTCCACTGAGTAGCCTAATTCTTTCTGGTTAAGATCATCTTAGCGGTCTACGATTACTCTGGATCACACGTAGATCTGCGAGTGATCTCACGAATCATCTTAAGCAACGAACGTTTCGGGAAATGGTCCGTAAGTGTTAAGATGGTCTTACGTGCGAACCTGCGAACTACTTAGGCTTAAGATCATCGTAACTACGTTTGGGAAATGCAGCCCAGGACAGTATAGAGATGGACAGGAAACAAGTGGGAGAGAGAGATGGGGGACAGAAAACAGACAGACTCCACACACACACACACACACATACACATATAGACACACACTTATAGACACACACACACACACACACACACACACACACACACATAGACACACACAAACATAGAGCTTTAATCGGGCTTTAAAAGTTAGGCCCGACCCGGCCCGAGCCTGCAATATCATCCAGCTGCGTCTCATCTAAAACGCCCAGTCCTCTCTAAACCGCCCTCACACAGTACTGCCCCTTACTTCGTCACTGTCAACGTGCTGCGTTGTTATTGAACATCCGGGTTCTCATGTGCTATCGCTAGCCTGGGGAATATTGAAGTTGCGTTCGATAGATAGGAAAGTGAAAGCATTTGGCGGCTCGTTTGTATTTTCTCTAGAGTTAGGTTCGTGAAAATGACTCTTATTCCGATTATAAATGGAGTATTTGCGATATTTAAGTCATGCAAACTGCCTACGGCCAGATTGTTTGATGTCAAACGGAAAAAGAGTTAACAGGACACGTAGGCCTACATCAACCAAATATTTTTCGGTGTATTCCAACGTTATACCAGTGAATACACTCAATGAGGCCCCTTCCTTTATACAGATACTGACTGAAACCGCAGAGCTCATAAGTCACGTCCCTCTACCGAATTGCTACGTTATAGTATGATACCGTTAACACAAAAACAGTTTTATTCCGCCATTGAGAGCATACAGAAAACTTGCACTTCCTAGATCGCATGTTGAACATCACTTAAGCGCTTGGGGTTCACTTCTATGCCGCCCCACCACCATTAGCACACATTGGATGATTAATTAAAACAGAATTGTATCTCTCAAACAGTTTATTTCAAACAAACATGAACAGTGAAGACATATTAAAACACATTTCAGACCAACATCATAAATAAATAAATAAATAAATAAATAAATAAAATAAATAAAGAATGAATAAAACTGGATTAAAGCTATGGCACAAGGTCAGGAATCAGCTTGGCAGTGTTAAGTTTCTCCTTTTCCCTAGTTTCTCTTCTTCCTTTCTTTTTCAAACTGAACAAATAAAATCCTTAAACTTCAGATATTATTATATTATATTGCAAACATATCCCCCAATCCTCTCAAAAAAAGAAGCATGTCTCAGAACACGAAACAAAAAAAAGCCTGAGATATCCCTACCCCCAGTTTTAGAGATAAGAAATTAGAACTTACACCTTGCTCTGTTAAGGATATGGTATTAACTAATTTGCATTAACTTCAAGGATTTCAGGACAATTTGTGGTCAGATACATTGAAACGCTGTGCAGTGAGTTGGGAGACTGGCTGGACTGTGTGTGTGTGTGTGTGTATGTATTTATTAGTGCCAGACAGGGAGTCAGACATCTTCTATGATGATATCCTATTAAAAAAACTATTAAAAAACCCCAGCATTCCCATGTCCAAGCAGAGTGTCTCCTTGATGATGCTCTGCAGGATCTCCTGGGGGAGGACAGGCCTGTCCATCGCTGCCACTTGTTCTGCGGGGCTGGGGAGAGAGAAAGAGAGAATACACCAAATAAAAAATAAATGCAAGGTTTGCTTTGTATGATTTACTGTATGATTTACTGCTTTGGGCAATGGCTTAATATTTAAATATAATAATTTATAATAATAATATTTAAGCTGGGGGGGGGTGCATACCACCCAATATGTATGAGTAGTGAGGAAATTATGGATACAGTGTATAATGACGTGTTGTTTTTGGTCCAAAGCCAACCACTTTGCACTGCTCTCACACATGCCATTAGCAAGACCTGTAGCAAATTGAAGTCAGTCAGATTAGTGGTTCAGGAGTTACACAGGGAGGCTACGCTGGATGCATGAAGTGAAAACCACTTCTGCCGTAACAATTAGCTTCCACTGTGATCAACGGAACTGGCTACACCACAGAGGGCAGAGCAGTGAACATGCTAAAAACAAAATAGACAAGTCTTTCATGTGCTCATGATATGAATTCACTCAATGGCAATGTAAAGCATCCTGTGTAGCCTGTGGGTTATGCATGAAATAGACAAACAGGGTAACAGACAGGCCTTCCATGTATTAATAGATAGATGTTGGCAAATGGCAATTAATACCTTTCTCTGCTCAATGCTTCAAGGGTGGGACCAACATGCGTTGATGGCAAGGGCAAGAAAGGTGCTCCAGCTTGTTCTGTTGGGGTACAGAGAGAGAGAGAGAGAGAGAGAGAGAGAGAGAGAGAGAGAGAGGGTGAGGTTTAACTACCATCTTCATGAGCAGAGAGGAAATTACTCAAAGTTTCTTTTGTATAACTTATTACTATGTGGTAGAGTGGTAAAGTACAGTCTCTAATGGCAAAGTACATTCTTTAATACCTTTTAAAGTATGTCAACCTGTACAGTAAAGACATGATTTAAAAATGATCTATTCAGGACCAATTTATACTTTCGGTTTGCACTAGGTTTAGGCTCACATTTTTCGTCACAGAGCTCCTCCTTGCAGGCGTCCTTTAACCAAAAGCTTCAGAAAAGCATTCACAAAAACACCAGTTAACAACTTGTTGTTTCAATACAATGGCACAATGCCAACCTAGCTAGCATGCGTTTGGGGAAAAGACCCAAGGACCGGCCGTTATGCCCCTTCGTTTCCTGGGCTTGAGTTCGCATTTTAACCAATAAGAGCTCCCCCTACAGCTCCCAAAAACTGTGCCGTTTTCATCACAATGACCTTAAGCTGTTAAATAAAGGTAAATTGAGCTAATAATGTTGCATAGTTCCCTTTTAAAGATCTCCATAGCTTTTTACAATGTTACAGTACTAGCAATGTACAGAGATGTAGTCATTTCCTTCCATAGCTTAGTGTATATGGTAAATGTTAAATGTAGGCTCCAGATAGGATGGCTGGAATATTAAAAACCTTATATTCCACTACATATTATTTTAAGATTCGCAACACTCACCTCCCCAAATCACACGTCTTCTCCAGTGTGGCCGACATTGCATACTAAAAAAACAAATAAACAAACAACAAAATCAGGACCGGTTAGTTGGTCTGCAAACACAATATCAGTAATCATTTTGTAAAGTATTGTATCTCACCATCAGCATAAATACCCCACAACTGTTGCTTTGGTACTGGCAAGATGCACCCTGAAATTGTGAAATAAGAACGCAATGTCTTAACAATGATTCTCATTAAATGATGGCTGTATACAGCTCTCCACCCTCAATAGCTTTGATTATGTCTTCAAATGACAGTTAACAATCAAGAAGCCTAAGTGGCAGTGTAAGTAGCTTGACTAAATGCACTGATTTGCAGTCACACATTTTTATCTCAATAGAAGGCATGGATTAGCTGTCTATAAACAGTAATGGGCAATAATGCCTCAAACATTCCACCAAGACTTAAAATGTCACGCTAACTTATATTGCCTCGGTTTCATGTACTCGCTTGAAATGATGACATGGAGATGAGAGGATGTGTTCAACTATTTACATATTAGCCTACATAACCCAAACAATTCATAGCATATTTTATTGATTCAGGTTTTATATGTGTGGACAGGTCCATGGCGCCGTTGTTCTAAAAGCGAGCTAAAAATCTAACAACGTTAGCCTACTAGCTTCTCAATCGTATCGTATTTCGATTGCATTTTCAAATAAATGTTTTGTTTTGCACTCTAATTCTTTCTTCTAGCTAGCGTTAGCTCCCAAGTGTAGATCACATACAGTATGACGAGAGAAGAGAGCACGGTCTGGCACGGCGCTAACGTTAGCTGTTAACTAGCTATGTCTGTCAGTCGAATTAAGATGACAACCTTAATGTCAGTAACCTGCCTCCCGTGCAGATGGATGAATTGAATACACGAATGTCTGCGAAAGCTAGACTACAATGTCAGTGCATGTTATCGGAATAAAAAAGTATAGCCAACTTACCAACATAATCTTCCTGGCAAGATGTCACCATCGCTGAACAGTAGTAGAGCGGCGTGCACCGTAGATAGCCTTCTTCTGGAATGAGAATGACATCATACCCAGTGTCCCTTGCGAAATTGTTCACGATTGGCCGGCAAATGTTGGGAATAACGCCCATATGGGCGTGCTCGTAATAAGGCGGCACCGTCAATACTGCAGCTGGACCCTTCTCCGAGCCTGACACTATTCTGCCCAAACCCTTTTGAACCCGCATGAACTCGTTTACAGCCCGACAAATTCCACTGCACGCACACAGCCATAGGTGCCGGAAGCGGGGATGCAGGGAAGCATTTGCATTCCCACTTTTTTCTATGAAATCTTAAAAAATCCTATTCATAACACGAAGTTCATCTTTGCATCGGCAGTCACTTTCTACTGTTCATGTTAGGAATTAATCCAATGCCTTGCTGCCCCTATAGGCATAGGGTATGATCGCCGGACCCCGCACAATGGCAACAATATAATGTTCAATCATAATGTGAGATGTACTTTCACTTTCACTGCGCAAGTTGAAAATATAGGCTAATGTCATTCTGGCATCGGTTTGCGATTGCCTACGCAACACAATGCATTGTAAAGTCTGTGAAAAGCTATTCTACACATTTTGATTTGATGGGCTCTGTATGGTCATGAAAGTCGTGCGCAGAAACCAGTCAAATCGATGAACTTGCAAATTCAAGCAGTTATATGAATAAACTTTCCCGAAAGTAACATGACCTTTGCTACGTGCCTCGCTTTCAAATGAGCAAGGATGAAAAAGAAGTGAGGCAAAGTCAGGGATTTAGCGCTTTAGCCAAATATATGCCGTCATAAGAAAAAGATATACTTTCAACTGTGCGTAAGTAAGTTTCAACCATGTGTGTGCCTTTGGATGCTCAGAACTTCAGAACACTGGTATTTTTGGTGGTCAAAACCACGCTTTCTTGGTCTGAATGTCACCTTAAGATGGCTACAGAACAAAGATCCATGATGAGACGGGCTGCGGCGTTCTATAAACCAGTGACATTCTAAAACTCAAAAACTGCGATCTGACATGTTAAATCTTTTGCCTTAAAGTAAGAGTATAGGAGACTTACTGGTCTGAATGGCATCATACAGTGAGATAGGAGGAGACTTACTGGTCTGTACTTTGAGGCTGTAGGGGTTCTTTGTTCGGATGCTGTGGGTGAATAGAAAGCGGGCATTGCAGCCGTAGTCGGTGCTGGAGTCCTTGGCCATCACACTGGAGAAGTACAGGTCTCCGTTCAGCCCCATGGACACGCGAGCATCCTGCCGAATGGGCATCAGGACTGCAGAGAAAACAGGGCAGTAGACACAGAGCAGGTATTTAGGGAGACGGAAAGATGGAAGGATGCTAACATACTTGGGAGAGGACGGTAGTTTACCAAACCACACACACACATACAGACTCACACAGATATTCACACACACACGCACACACACACACGTCCACTCACCTGCCCAGAGGGAATACCCCGCCCCCCCCAAACATATGCATACATTTACATTTACATTTATGCATTTAGCAGACGCTTTTATCCAAAGCGACTTACAAAAGAGGGATAACAATTAAGCTGCAACACAATACAAGTAAGTGCCTACTGGGAGTGCCATTTGCTAATAGGAGAGCAAGTGCTGGAGTTTAGAAGTGCTTGGTCAGTGCATTCCAAGTAATTTAACGAATTAGGACAAGAGATACTCTTGAAAGAGCTGGGTCTTCAAGAGTCTCTTGAAAGTAGAAAGAGTGCCTGTTGTTCTAATAGTCTTGGGGAGACTATTCCACCAGTTAGGAACAATGCATGAAAAGAGCCTAGATTGACCTGTGCGCGGTGCTGGTCGTTCCAAACAGCGATCCTTGGTTGAGCGGAGCGATTGGAGGTTAGCATATGGTTTGATGATGTCTTTCAGGTAGACTGGAGCAGTTCCCTCCAGTACCCTGTATACCAACATTAGTGACTTGAATTTAATGCGAGCAGCCAGGGGCAGCCAATGGAGCTCCCTGAACAGTGGAGAGACATGTGCTCTCTTTGGCTGGTTGAAGACCAGGCGTGCAGCAGCCTTCTGGATCATCAATAGTGGTTTGCATACATAGAAACCTCACACACATACACACACACACACTCACCTGACCCGAGGGCTTATCAAACCCCCCCCACCCCGGCACATGCACAAACACACCCCACACACACACACATCCACTCACCTGCATAGAGGGTAGCCTACAACCCGGAGTCGGTACACTTAGTAAACGCAGTTGTTGAGAGACACAGTTTTCCCCTTATCTTCTCCTTCCAAGAAAGTGATCATTTCTAATGTCCTGCCGTTCATTAAGGATGATGTTCTCATAGAAATTCTTTCCCACTATGGCAAATTGGTGTCACCCATTAGAAAGATAGCAATATCATCTAATTGCCCGCTGCTCAAACATGTTGTGTCTTACTCTTTCAGACGCTTTGCATACATGACTTTGGATAATAACAGAGATTTGGATTTCACGCTAAATGTGACTGAATGGGTTTAGCTATCCTATCTATGTCTCATCATGCTTAATGAAGTGCTTTGGTTGTGGGCAAACAGGTCATCTGGTGCGAGCTTGTCCCGAAAAAAGGGACGCGGCCGCCACCGGTAGACCAAACGTTAATGGTTTGGGAAGCAACAGTAACGCTGATGAGGAACAATCCCCTGAAAATAATGATTCGAATGTTAAGCCTACAAATGGGGAAGATATTGGGGAAGGAGGTCAAGTAGGCAGAGGGAACAGATGAGACAGTTGCGTCTCATGATAACGTTAATCGTCCTGAACATTAAGCGGGGGAAGATAATGGCCAGGTTGAACCTGAGGCTACATCCAGCGCCAGTACCCCACAAAACAGTGTTTTAGACCCCATTCAGACTGATGACAATGACGCAGAAGATGAAAGCACCCAAATGGATGCGGAAGAGGCAGGCTCAAAACAGGAAACGTAGCCAGACTCATGAGGCAGATAAAGTTAAAACTGCAAAGGTTCAAGGCAAAACTCACAGTAAAAAAGTGAGTGAACCCAGAGAGTGATTTTGACTCTGATTGCAGTGTCAGTTGCAGTTTGCCATTGAGCGGCTTTTATCACACAAACACATACGGTGGAAAACATTAAGGAGTTTCTGGCAAAAAACAAACATTCCAAAAACCTTGAAGTTGACCGGTACTTTCCCGATGAAGAACAATTTATTGCCAAGGCGAAATTGTTCATTGATGAAGGTCTTGTTACAAGAAAAGAGGGTTTCCGTTTAAAAAAGTTTATCACCAAGCTTAACGTTATTTTGGGCTACACTGAAGACCAAAAATAAGCTCATTGTTGTAATGTTGATGTTTATGCTTTGTTTTCCTTTTTTCTTTTTGTCTTTATTTAGGAGCGCGATTCACATTGCTTCCCTAAACATAAACGGGGCAAGAGACCCATTGAAGAGGGCGGAGTTTTATGAACTGTGCCATATCAAGCGCTTAGATGTCATTCTCCTGCAGCGACACTTTGAATGCAGCTGATTGGGCTTTAGAGTGGGATGGGCTCTGTCAGTGGTGGTGTTGCGTTGTTGTTTGCAAAGCATTTCACTCCAGCTTCTTATGAGGTTTTAGAGGTAGTGCAAGGCCATTTCTTTGAAGTCAGTTGTTTTATTTTTGTACATGCCCCTACAAAAGCGACTGATAGTGTCTTTTCTTGATGATATCTCTACTGCTATAGCTGAGTGCAACAGTGAGGATTATTTATTTGTGGGGGGAGATTTCAATTGCACTGAGTATGACTTAGATAGGAATCATAAAGAGCCACATCTGCTTTCACGCACAAAACTTGTGCAGTGTATACACACACATGATCTAAGTGACGTGTGGAGGAATTTTCATAAGAATCATAGGCAGTATACTTGGACTCATGTTCATGGTGGCATGATTTCAATGGCCAGATAGATTGGATAGGTTTTACACCTTCAGACATCATCTCAATATTTTTGGGAACTGTGAGATTACTCCTGTGGTCTTTTCTGATCATGGGTTGGTTCTCTGTGAGGTCACTTTGAACTCTGTGAAGCCGAAAAGTGCTTATTGGCACTTCAACACGTCTCTTACCCATGACAAATATTTTAATATTTTTAAAACTTTCTGGGCTGAGTTCAGGGAAAGCAAAGACTCTTTTGTTTCTTTGCAGCAACGGTGGGACTATGGTAAAATTCAAATTCAACAACTATCTAAACAATATACTCAAAACATCACAAGAGACAGAACCCGGTCTATGGATATTTTGGAGGCAGAGCTTAAAGAAATCCAGAATTTGGTTTACTCTACGGGGACTCATGAAGAATTTGATAATTTGGCTAGAAAAAAGAACACTTTAGCTGAGCTGTTAGGGATTAATGCTAAGGGTGCTTTGGTTCGTTCACGCTTTCAGTGTGTGTGGAGCAGATGGATGTTCCTTCAAACTTCTTTTTCAGCTTGGAGAAGAAAAATGGTCAGAAAAAGGCTGACATATGCTTTAAAATGGGGCTGTTTTGACTGGCGAGCATGAGATTCGTAATAGAGCTGTTCAGTTCTATCAGGATCTATACAGGAGCGAAATTGGGGATGGTGGGTCCAACAGGCTTTTTTTGCATGATCTGCCACAAATTTCAATCAAGTCTTTTGCCGAGCTTGAAGCAGCCCTGACATTGGAGGAACTGGAGAGAGCCCTTCAGGGTTTGGAATGTGGCAAAGGTCCAGGCCTTGACAGAATTCCTGCAGAATTTTATAAGTGTTTCTGGTCAGAGATAGGTGAGGACTTGCTTGCTGTGCTCAATGATAGTCTTGCTGGGGGACACCTGCCGGTGAGCTGTCGGAGGGAAGTCCTCACACTTCTCCCTAAAAAAGGAGATCTCACTGATATCAGGTGTTGGAGTAGCCTGGCGATGCCATCCTATGTACCTCCGCTAAACATTTATCTCCGCACGTAGTCTGGAATAAACCCCCCTTCCCGCCTTTCCCTCGGTTACTCTACGGTTTAGCCAATCAGCACACAGTTTAGAGTGATGTCTCAAAATGTTGTAGTCCTACAGGATAGGGACGCGTTTGTTATTCTCTCCCCCACTTTCGAATTACATTCAAAAAATTGGTACATGACATTAGCATCCATGATCTTGAGGATTTATTGCCACTACGATGTCAAAATAGATCAGAACTTGCGAGAGATCTGTTAATACTGAAAGCGAAAGTTGTAGGCGTGCGAGCCAGGCGAGGGAATACGTCATATCCAAGCGGAAACCTATTTCAATTGCGTTGGGCCAGACTGTATGACATAGTCAACAGTCACTTTCGCCCAGGCTAGTGTTGGAGACCAGTGTCGCTCCTATGTAGTGACTACAAGCTTTTATCTAAAGTCTTGGCCAATAAGCTGTCCAAAGTAATGGACCAGGTCATCCATCCGGACCAAACATACTGTCTTCCCTGTAGGTGCATTTTTGACAATGTGTCACTAATTCGTGATATTATACATGTTTCTAACCTGTTTGGAATTAATGTGGGTTTGGTCTCATTAGATCAAGAGAAGGCGGTTGATAAGGTGGAGCATAGGTATTTGTGGGATACTTTACTTGCCTTTGGCTTCAGCGAAGGCTTTGTGAGAAAGATAAGGGTCCTGTACAGTGATGTGGAGAGTATCCTCAAAGTCAATGGAAGCTGGAGTGCTCGACCTTGTTTCCCACACTCCACTGCGTTGGAGTACTCGCGTCCTCGCTAGGGAGTCGCCTTGGGCATAGATACAGACGGCAAGTACGGTTAACGCCCCCAAAGTGCGAGGGTGGAGTCAGCGTGGGGGATAACAGAGGCCAATTTAACATTATGGTGAATGGACAAGGTAGAGAAAGTTGCTTAACAATAAAAGATCGCTAAGTAAAATTGAACAAAGTCCATATTAGATGTTTTGTCTAATCATGACCTGTTTGCCTACTTGTGTTTAGACTAAAATAATTTTTCCATCATTTGTTTATTGCAGTTACACTAACAGAAATGTCATGAGCCATCTCTGCTCCTGTCAAAAGTAAAGCAACTTTCAATCACAAGTCTGATTAGCTCAGTTAAGCAAGCTAAAGTTAGCTACATTTACTGTGGTGATCAATGAAGTTGGCTAGTTAGCAAGCTAATGAAGCTAACAAACATCATCTGAATTGTCCTCAGTATCGCATTTGGAGGGGTGTCAAGTTCAGAATTCACATCGGACCATCTGACCATCATTACTACCTTCAGGCATTGCCCTCAAAAATGTGTCTGGCTCCTTGTAGATGGTGCTCAGTGTAACTTGTAGCTTAGCATGCCATTGACTCCTTCACTAATTTAGGGTTTGTTTTCCCCCACATGGGGGACACGAGGAGCTGATTTTATGGGCGTGCCCGGACTTGCCGTCTGTATCTATGCTGGCCATCTGAGAAGATCCTGGCGTTACTCGAGGGCCAGGGGATTCCCATCCAAAGTGGAATGACGAGGGAAGACCTTCTCCTCATCGCCTCCGAGGTTCTAGGACCCCCACCCATTTCCGAGGATCCCTCTTCCTCCACTGTTCCCGAGACACTGCCGAAAAAAGCCCAAAGGAAACGTGCAGCTAAGTCATCAGTGAGGCAGTCTGCTAAAAATTCCAAGAAAACATCGGGTTTGGATGCTCAGCTTTTTCAGGCTATCCAGTCCCTTACGAAGTCCGTAAAAGGGCTTGAGGCAAGGATGTCAGCCTTCGAAAATAACGTTAATCCCGCCGTCGCCGGAGAAGTTCCTCAGGCCTCCACTTCCTCATCTGCTCCACTGGGTCTCCATTTCGTGGATCCTACTGTCCTACCCTCCATTTCCTCTGCCACCTCAGCTCCAGCCTCTTGCCCTCTTGCGGTTCCATCCGTGAGTGTGCTCCCAACCGCTGCTGTCGATCCTGGCCCGCAGCATAATTTCACTCTGGCTTCGGCTATCCCAGCTCAAAGTATTGGCAGAAGGTTTACTCCCCTGGCTGCCGCAGCTATTTCTCCTCTTATGCGCTCCCACATCATTCAAGGTAAGGATGTTAACTTGGCCTCTCTCCTCCTGCTTTCACCTGCTATCGACCGTCAGCTCGACGAATGCGGAGATGTTTTCGTGTTTTTAAAAACATCTTCATCGCAGCCTCACTTTTGGTGAGTTTGCCATAGCTTTTGGCGTATAAAGACGTCCTTTGCCAAGTCTTCCCAGAGCGCAGAGAAGAAATGGATTTGTATTTGGCGATGATGGCCGACTTTAGTCAGCGTTACAAGGGAACGCTTTTCTACGAGTACCATCTGGCCTTCTCTGCTAAATCTGCCGCTTTTGTTTCTCTGCACAACCTCCGACTGGACTGGGCTGTCACTGACACCAAACTACTAGTCTGACACTTCGGTGGTCATCGGATGATTGCGTGCCTTGTTTGTGGTTCTCATGGCCACGCTACCGCCTTCTGCCCCAAGACGTTCATTAAAAGGACTCCAGCTGCTGTCCAGGGTGCTGAATCAGTAAGCACTGGGTGCGCTCGTCAAGGTCGCCCCTTCGTTCGTTTAAAAGGAAGGACTATGTAACAATTTTAACAAAGCTGTTTGTACTTATGCTGACTGTCAATTTCTTCACATTTGTAGTTTTTGCAAAGAGCCTCACCCCAAATCAGTCTGCCCCCGCCGGATGAGGCCTCCAAACA
>JAODXP020005960.1:45000-47500 GCA_027497455.2 Sardinella longiceps
TCTTATTGTCACGTTTTTCCAGAATTGTCCAGGTGCTGGATGTACACAACACTTGTGGGGAAATTGTCATTGTTTCATCACCTTAAGACATGAAATCAGTGATATGTATATCACCTCACTATTTCAAACATGACCTAGAAGTTGGCGTGGAATTAATTTGGGGGAAAAGGCCTACACACGACAGAAACGTTGGTGATGAAACAGGGTGTACCAGAGAAGCCCTCTGGGTAAAACACATGGTAACAGTGAGTATTATTAGTGGGCTACAATATTGTCATCCATTTTAAATAATGTAGCAACTAGCATCAAAAGACACATTATTTGATGTAATTGATTTATCGTACCCATCTCCGCTGGGTGAATCAGCACCACGGCATTGAACAGCGCACGCCTTAAGAAGCTTCTTAACGTGAACGTGCGTGCATGGTCGTAAGTGCATGTTTGGGAAATGCGTGTAGAGGAAATAAAGAATCTTCGTAACATCACTCGTTCGCTCATTCGTAGCCACTAAGATCCATCGTTATTGGGAAATGCAGCCCAGCTCCGTGGCAGGTTAACTGTAAGGCTTAATAAAGCGGTGTCTCAGAAAATGCAATCAGTCAGAAACACAAGTCACCCAAAAAGGTTCCATACACCTGCTTAATAATCTTTCCCACCAAATAAAGGTTGATAGGTTTTGCAAACACTGTGATCATGCATGAATTCCCCTTTTTACTACTATTGATATTTCAAAGTATCTATTAGGAATAATTTTAGTTACGAATTAAAAACAAATGGATGCATAATCAGAGACGTGTCACATGCCGGCCCATCACGTGGTGTCTGGAGTTGTAGGCTACGTCTTAATTGAATGATTGATTGATTTCAGTTGCAGGTGCAAGCCTGCTGTGACAGAACAACATGAGACTGGCAATTTGTTCCAACAAGCAATGGTCAAACATGATTCAAAATATATTTTCAATCACCTTTTCAAATTTCTGCATTGCCAGTAGGCCTACTACTATAAAAATGTGATATTCAGTTATTTCACACAAAATTCAACAGATGACGTATGCATATCGAAGTTTCTTTCTTAAAATTCTTTTAGTTCTGCCTTAATTTTACGACAGTTCATCAGGTATTCCTAAATCACCTATTTAGGTCTAGTGTTGAGCTCGTGCACGCAGCCTTGTTTAAGTTAACGAGAGGCAGGCGCAGCTAACTTGCGTTGATGGAATGGCTTAAGCCTCATCTCTGAGTTGACGCTACTTCAAACGAGGCTTAATCACATAAGCGCCGATATCATTAGCGACTTTGCAGGAATACCCCCAAGTGGTAATCTAGCAATGTTCTGACAACAAAAAACAAAACAACGAAAACAAAAACATTAAAAAAAACGGAGTCAAAGAGAGACAGAAAGACACAGACAGCAAAAAAGGAGAGAATGGAGAAAGGCAGATATCCCCAAGAGGACATGCACAGGTGGACCAGAGTGAGAAAAGAGACTGAGAGAGACAGAAAGAGAGAGTCAGAAATAGAGGGAGGGAGATGTTGAAAGAGGGGATTGTCTGTCGGCCAGCATAGCACTCACATTGGTGGCGGGTTCCCCTCGGCTTCACATTCAATGATGATGTTATCTCGGGGGTCTACAATGTAGTCCTTTGGAGACTGCTTCACAATGGTGGGAGGCTGCTTCACTGTAAGGATGGAGAGAAGTGGGGGGAGAGGGAGAGAAAGTGAGAGATAGAGAAAAGGGGGAGAGAGAGAGAGAAAAATAAAAGGGCACTTAAAAAGGCCTTCATTTGTCAATACAGTATCTCTCCCAAACAGGATGGATCTTATGACAGCTGAGTCTAATGACAAGGTGTGTGTGTCTGTGTGTGTGTGTGTGTGGGGGGGGGGGGTGTTCATAAATATCATAACTGCACTGATATTTAGTCTAATGACAGCTATGATGCATGAGCATTATCAGCTTTCACTCTCTGTCACTCTAACGTCCTTTTGCTCTCCTTCTCTCTCTGTCTATCTTGTCTCCTTCTCTCATTCCATCCTTTCTTCTTCTATTAGGTGTCCAATTTCCAGTGGCTTCTATGAGCAACTTAGTATGTCCATTATTAAAATATGTCTGCATGCTTGTTCTGTTTTATAATGCTGTTTTACTGTGAAATGCACTGTTAGTAAATGTCCTTTGCTGCCACCTACTGGCGAATCTTAGTAATGTTTTTAATTCAGGAACTCAGTGATGATGTCACTTTCGTTGGACGCTATGTTATTCCAGAGAACTTTTAATAGGGGAGAATTAGCACTCCGGTGGTATTGCGCCTAGATGGCGCGCGCGAGTCAGTGAAGAATGAATTGGGTTCTATGCAGCTGCACCCTCAAATGCTGCATTTCTTTAGATACAATTTTTTCTTGAATAAATGCATTCATGCATGCAGTTCAGAGTAATTTGATTTAATTCTCAGTCCACACATAATATTTTTAGCATTTTTTGTTCATTTGTAAAATCCCTTCCAAAGTG
>JAODXP020005960.1:52500-54424 GCA_027497455.2 Sardinella longiceps
AGGACGTAATCTTCCCAAATCTACCACAGTCAAGTTAGTCTGTCTACCGCTCCATCGGCCTATTAGCCTACAGCTGAGCTCTAACTGGCTATGAATCACTCAAGCACCGTGTCCACATGACGGGACCAGATAGTCGCTTTGCTGACTATCAGCATGTATAGATTTGTCATAACGCTGTTTTCATGTTCTTACATATTAGATTAGCAGTCTCATGCATGCATCGAACTTCCAGGCTATTGCAGATGTTACAAGCTACTTTGTCTATGAAGTAGCCCATGTTTGATAAATAGCCTATTGCATACAGACACGGTGAATTTTCTGTTGATTCATTTATGACTTGCCGTGTAGCACTTTTCTGAGCCAGTAACCCGGCGGATACTTGTGCAAAACAGATACTCGTCTCGTCATGGGAACCGATTTGACTCGAGTCTGTCTGTAATCATGTTATAGCAATCTGGCCTATTATTAAGTTGCAAAAACAATGCAGACATATTTTGGTAATGTTTTGTACATTTACAAATTACTGTAATGTAACTGTAGGTGAAATAGTTATGCCTCATACACCATGCAAAAGTAAGTAGAGGCAGCCACGACTCCCCTGCGTGACGTAGCACCACCTTTAGAATGTTCATGAATACTGCATAAAAACAGAGACACTTATATAGGAGAATGGCTATTAAAACCGTTTTTTTCCCCATTCGCGTCCATAAAAAAAAATACAAAATGATACAAAATTGTTTCTACGTACGTTAATGAACAATATAATGTCTAAATTCACTGGAAATTTAACCTGCCACACACACTTTAAGCAGACGGACCGTTCTAATATCGTACAGCCAAAACAATTTTGTATCATTTTGTATTTTTTATGGATGAAAAACGGTTTAATAGCCATTTCTCCTATCTCTGTTATCACGGCAAATTCTGAACATTCACAAAATTGGTCTTATCACGCGGGGAATCGGCTGCCTCTACTACTTTTGCATGGTATATGAGGCATAACTATTTCACCTACAGTTACATTACATTGTTTGTAAATGTACAAAACATTGCAAAATATGTCTGCATTGTTTTTGCAACTAATAATAGGCCAGATTACTTATAACATGATTACAGACAGACTCGAGTCAAATCCGGTTCATGACGAGACGAGTATCTGTTTTACTGAAAATCCGCCGGGAATTTTGTAGAAAATGCTTGCACGGCAGAGTCAAATAAATGAATCAGCAGAAAATTCACCGTGTCTGGCAACAATAGGCAGAGCATGGGCTACTTCATAGACAAACATGTAACTGTATCTGCAATAGCCTGGAAGTTCGATGTCAGCCATGAGACTGCTAATCTATGTGTAAGAACATGAGGCAACGTTATGACAAATCTATACATGCTGATAGTCAACAAAGCCATCTGGTCCCGTCATGTGGACACGGTGAGCTCAGCTGTAGGCTAATAGGCCGATGGAGGCAACAAGACAGACTAACTTGACTGTGTCGAATTCAGGAAGACTACGGTACTACGTCGGTCATAACTGAACTTGATTCTATTAAAAACGTATTATGTCCTGATGTGATAACCAATAATAACATGTTAGCTTATAGATATGTTAGCTCCTTACTCACCAACACACTGTCTACATATCAATAAATGAGTGATAGTATCAAATCCTTCTCGGTGCGTTAATTCATAATTACAATTCATAGGAACATATGAAGTTAGAGCTGCTACTAAACCAGCTAATGCTAAAGATACTATTATAATCAATTACTCTCTACCAGAAATTTTCACCGTCTACACAAATATTCTATAATTCTATTTTAGAATATTCACATTAGAATCAGTTAAAAAAATGGCTGTTTAATAATTATTTAAATTTTAATTTTGAAATTCGGTCATTAATGAATCTCTTTACAGCATATCAAAAGTA
>JAODXP020005962.1:0-54310 GCA_027497455.2 Sardinella longiceps
AAAAGTGGAGTTGATGATTAAAACAATGAATAGAAGGCATCTGTTCAGTTTGTTTTGAATTTGTTTCTGACATAACGTTAGCCCCGTCATAACACTGACTAAAGCCCCGTTTCCATTGCATGGTACCAGCTCGGTACAGTACGGTACATCTCTACTCGACTCAGTTCGGTATGGTACGGTTTGTTTTCCACTGCAATTTTAATGAAATATTCTAGATTTTTACTATGCCACGACGTAACCCGTTGCTATTGCGGCCAAAACAAGAGCAACGTTCTATCGCGGAAGTACATACAAGCCGGTCTTGGACGATGGAAGAAATAAAAGCCATTATGCTTCTTATCCTTGGGTTATGGATATTTGCAACAAAACGGAGGCAGTTGGCCTATCAAACAAGACTAAGAGAGGCGAGGCGGCGGACTGTTGAAAAACAGCGCAGAGTGTGGGAGGTCGTTTTATCCTGTGATGTGTCAACTCGCAAGCGACACAAAATGGTTTGTAACCTGTCAATTAGCACCGACACATTATACACGTAGACTACCCAGATAGCAAATATAACTATACCACAAATATGTTTTTTATATGCCAAGGCTACATATGGCATCTATATGGGACACCTCTGACAAAAAAAAAATGTTTAGGTTAACATAAGAGGTTCAACTATGGCATAGCTGTGGTTGACCGTAGGTGAAAGTAAACAAGCGAGCTAGGTTTCATCGGGCTCTGGTTTCATTATGGCATAGCTTAGGCTACTTATGGCTTAAATGTCATATGCGGCAGCAGTAGGCCTACCTTTAACTCTGTGAGTGACCTCTGTCATATTTGTTTAGCCAAATGGTTGCGTGGCTTGGTGGCCCCCCGCACATTCTGGGCGCATGAGCTTAGAAGACGCCTCGTCCTCCATCAGTGCCTTTGATGTGATCACTGCTGGTAAGTGTTTTCCTTTTTTCTACGTTGAACGCGTTATAGCCTACCCTTCGATACATCCAAACGTCTGGGCACTTAACGAGCGTGACCAGCATCTGATACAATGTAGCTTTCAGTTTCATTTCGCCAATATGCAAGCAATTTTGCAGCCCATGTTGTCATTGATTGTGTGCGCTA
The DNA here is from genome assembly GCA_027497455.2 of Sardinella longiceps. NCBI lineage: Eukaryota > Metazoa > Chordata > Actinopteri > Clupeiformes > Clupeidae > Sardinella > Sardinella longiceps. The sequence continues at coordinate 1,102 of JAODXP020005962.1, forward strand.
ATGTTGCTGCTGGGCTCAAACCATTAACAATAGCCTAACCCTGCTGTTGCCATTGATGGTAGAGTAGGTTAAATGGTGTTAACCTATCCGCAGACAGATGAACGAATGTTGCCTATTGCTTTGTCCTCTCGCAGTAGGCCTGTTGAATGCATACACGCGAAGGCCAGAATCGATAGTTATGTGCCAATTATCAAAACCTCCTTTAAAGCGCAAGTCTCTCATTCCTTGCTACGCCCGAAGGTTTTCGTAATGTTATTAATTGACTGATAGCTGCCACATGGTGGCACCACAACACCTTTATAGGAGTAATGTAGCTAGGATAGTCATTGATCCACGTACAACACTCATTAACGGTGAGGTCGTAGGCTATTGCAAAAACAGGCAATTGAATTTAGGTAGGCCTAATTGATAGCCAAAATGAATATTAATACAGAAAACTACATAGCATATCAACGTGACAACCTTGACACTGAAATAAGTAAATTCCAGCATGGACCTTTCATGGGAATGCAGAACTTGAATTGCAGGCGGACAGATGTGGCCTCCTGTGCCTATGTTCTGTACATGATGCAGCATGCATATTATAAGATTAACCATAGCTTCCCTGTATTTTCTTTTGTGTGTGTGTGTGTGTGTGTGTGTGTGTGTGTGTGTGTGTATCATAGACCTAAAGCCATATATTACCACAAAACAATACAATTACTCTGCCTGTGTTATAAATTGTATGGCAATTAATGAGATATTGTTATTAGGCCTAATTTATGTTTAGCTGCCCATTCTGTAAGAGAAGTAATTATGTTTTCTTTTGTTTTTTTCAGTGCATAGCAACGTGCGGATGCTGTTCATTGACTTTAGCTCCACCTTCAACACAGTCATCCCACAACACCTGGTGGACAAACTCCAAACCATTGGCATTAGCACACCACTCTGCAACTGGTTACTGGACTTTCTCACGACTTTTGTGTCAGATTCAACTCAAATCACATCATCAAGTTTGCCGATGACATAACAGTTGTTGGCCTCATCAGCAATGACTATGACTCATCCTACAGGGAAGAGGTGCACAATCTCATCAACTGGTGTGACACTAACAACCTACATCTCAACGTCAACAAAACAAAGGAAATAACTGTGGACTTCAGGATAAGCCATTAGACTGCTAAATTCACTCCTGAGAGCAAGACCGTAACACCCCCCGACACACGCACACACCACACACACATAACCCAGACCAACTACTCTATTAACACTCTCCTGCACAAAAAGTTTACAGATTTCATCTCCACGCTGCTACTTGCACCATGCACTTTAACCTCATTGCACCTTGTTAGCTCAGGATTTTGCACTCTAGTATGGGGCGGTGGTGGCACAGTTGGTAGAGGTGCCGTTCGGCAACCAGAGGGTTGCAGTAACGAGTCCCATTCCGCCTGACCCCATCGAGACATCCTTGAGCAAGATGCCTAACCCCAGATTGCTCCCGGTGAGCAGGTTGCCTCTGCCACCGGTGCGTGAATGGGTGAATGTGAGATATACATTGTATGTAAAGCGCTTTGAGTGCTCGTAAGAGTGGAAAAGCGCTATGTAAATACAATCCATTTACCATAGTGACATACCTCAAGGAATTCTGAAACACTGACAGTCCAGAATGTGCTCACAATGTCTGTTATGTTGTCTGTTACTGATATATACTATTATCAAGCCTGATGTCTTTGCACTTTGTCCTAGTGAGTTGTGATGTCTTATACAGTTATACTTCTTCTTAGTTGTATGTCTTAATATTAACTCGTTGCACATTTGGAGTTTTGAGAAACTCAATTTCAGTCTGCTTGCAATGTACTGTTGCAGTGCTTGACTGACAATAAAGTTTGCATTATATCTTCTGATCTTTTCTGTACTTTTACAGTAGTCAATCAATCAATTCTTTATTTCAGACACCAAAATCAGGGTCCATATCTTATAAAATCATAACACATATGAATGTGTTGGTTAAATAGGATGCATAGATATGAATGAATTAAACAAACAAGCAAACAAACAATTGAATGATTTTGCTATCTGGGTAGCTTTCTAAATAGATATGAGCATCTAAACAAAGACAGAGCCTGAGACTGTCAGCCTTTACAATTACTTTGAAATTGCACACAACAGTGTTAAAAATGAACGTAATGAAATGATAGCGTAAACAAAGACAAAAATGTAGACCCATTTGTTTTTCAGGTCATGCACTCTTTACGCCGCCGCAGTCCAACAGTTTGGACAGTCAACAGGTCTACAGAGTGGTGGGATATGATCGTCCCTGGATTTAGTCCCAGCCAGTGGGTAAAGAACTTTCGGATGTCAGAGGAAACGTTTGTGTACCTTTGTAACAAAGTCAAGCCACTCATGACTAAGCAGGACACAACATTTAGAGAATGTATTCCTGTAATGAAAAGAGTAGCCATAGCCTTGTGGAAATTGGCTACTGGGTCGGAGTATAGGAGCGTAGGTCATCTCTTTGGTGTAAGTGTTTCCTCTGTGTGCCGCTGTGTATCTGAATTTGTAATTGCTGCAGAGACTCTATTGGTTCCTGAACTGATTCGTATACCAGACGAGGGAAAGATTTTCGAAATGGCGGGATACATAGAGAATAGATGGGGACTCCCCCAGTGTATTGGTGCCATTGATGGGTCCCACATACCCATCTTGGCACCACCACAATACCACTGTGACTACTACAATCGAAAGGGCTGGCATTCCATAATCCTCCAAGGTGTGGTAGATGGGAGAGGTCTATTTTGGAACGCGTTTGCAGGTCTTCCAGGGAGTTTACATGATGCGAGAGTCTTGAGATTGTCCTCTTTGTGGGAGTTGGCCCATGAAGGGGGTCTCTTCCCCCCTCACACAAGGGACATCGGTGGTGTGAATGTAGGCTACTACATCCTGGGTGACTCAGCTTATCCCCTACAAAACTGGCTGTTAAAGCCTTTTACAGACACTGGGAGACTGAGCACTGAGCAGCAGATCTACAACAAAAAGACCAGTAGAGCACGTGTGGTAGTGGAGAACAGTTTTGGAAGACTAAAAGGGAGATGGCGGTGCCTATTGAAGCGCAATGACTGTGACATAAGCCTTGTTAAACCCATGGTGTTAACCTGCTGTGCTCTCCACAACCTGTGTGAGAGTCATGGAGAGGAATATGACAGGGAATGGGGTGATGCAGCAGCAACAGCAGAGCCTACCGCACCAGCATCACAGAGTGTGGAGGAAGAGGGCAGGGATGTGAGAGAGGCTTTGATGTGCTATTTGAATAGATAAATATATTCATTTTACCTTTTGTGTGTTCTCCTAATATTTCCAATGGTTACAGTCCCGTAGCCCCTCTTCAAGTCTGTATTCTGTGTTATTATTACATAAATACTTTTTACCATCTTCCCATTCCTTTTGTCCACATGAGTTTATGTGTTATCATAATTTTAATATATGTAATAATTTTATGGATAAATTCAGATTCATAAGTATTTAGAGTAAAGAGTACATAATAAGTAAACAACAAAGATGTGTCAAGTTTAAAATATATATATATTTAAAATATAATCAAGTAAATTCATTAATATACAACAATACAATATTCTGGAACACTTTTTTTTTTTTTTTACATTTTTTAAACTGAATACAATAGTGTAGATCGGCTTAGTCAAGAGGTGGTGTGGCAGGGGCAGGGTGGCGACTAAACGCCTGGACAAGCTGGCCCAGTGTGGCAAGGAAGGCCTGATTGAAAGCAGCAGTTGCTGCTATCTCCTCCCTCCTCAACGAAGCCTCCAGCTCCCTTGCCTCCCTTGCGTCCTCCAGAGCAGCCTGGAGATGTCGTTCGCGTTGCACACGGTTGATCTCTTGCTGCTCCACCTCAGATGCCTGCATCTGTCTCATGGCAGACACCTGCTCAGGCTCCCGTCGCCGTTTCCTGGCTGGAAACAAAAACAAAGGTGGTCAACATTGTTGCACAATTCACCACACATTTTATCAATTGGCTGTACGTTTTCCCTTTAATTTTTTTCCAACTATAGGCTACTTACTGGGTGCAGTTGCTGAGGCAGATACTGGGGTTGGTGTTGAAGACCTCTGTGGCTCCACTGCTGCTGATGCTGGTGGTGGTGGTGTTGTTGCTGATGGTACCACTGCAGCTGGGGGTCCTTGGTCAGTCTCCACTGGACACTCCTCTAATGTCAGAGTGTAGTCTAATACGTGAACAAAAATGGACACTGTTCACTGACAAAATCCTACCATAACCACAATAATCCCTAGCATAATCCCTAACCATAGCAAGTAGAGATGACTCCTCTACTCCATGGATCTGTCTGACATTTCTCCACAACATAGCAAAAGACCTTGACCTCCACATTCAGCACCAACCCAGTGTAACGGGGGCCAGCTAGCGCGGCTAGCTTGGTGGTAGTGTGTAAATCCTCATCACCCAATTCCATGGGCGCTTCTAACACGCTGAGTTAGAAGCTCGGGTTTTAGCTCAGTTGGTTAGAGCGTTCCACTCCCACGCTGGGAGTTTGTAGCTTGCGGGGTGGCGGGTTCGAGACCCGTGTGCGGTGCGGACCGCCACCGGCTACACCAGTAATGTCTCAAGACATGCAAATCAGTGTGATTGTGTCATATCATGAATGAATAGCCTATACACACACACACACACACACACACACACACACACACACACACACACACGTTTATCATGTTTTCTAGATTTAACTTTAACTGTAAACATGTAGATTTAGGGACACTAACGTTAACAAAAACAGTCATGAATGAAATCATTAGTTTAGACGACGATACGAAAATACGTTCACCTCAGCACTGATAAGATATAACGTCAACTTACCATCCTCCATCAGGGATTCCAGGAGACTTGTGGCGCTAACGTTAGCGTTCGCTGTGTCGAGGCCCCCTTCCCTCCCGCTGTTGGCCGGTCTGTGACCATAAATGATGTCCATCTGCTCAAACCATCTCCAGTGCTTACGACTGGCACCACTCCGGCCGTTGTGATCCTTGATTGCCCTGTAGTCGCTCTTCATTTTTTTTAAGTTTGTCCCTGCACTGATGATGTGTCCGATCATATCCAGCAGTTGCCATAAGACGAGATACCTCCTGAAAAACACGCTCGTTTCTCGTCGCCCCGTCGAGTTCACGTTGTATTTTATTATCGGCAATAAAAGAAAGAAATGTCCCCACCTCCTCCACTGACCAAGGGACTGACTGTTTTCTGTCTGCCATTTATCTCGGCTGCTAACTTGGCTCGGCTGCTGTCTTTACTTGGTATTTAAAAATGCCGGGCGGCTGAAGTAAGCAATGCTGACGTAGGAATGTCAGTAGCAATTCACCAATCAGATACCTCTAATATATACATACGTCATAGTTAAGTACCAGTTCGGCACGCTTGGTACCTAAAATGGACCCCACGACATTCACCACATCGCTGGCCATACCCTCTGTCGCGGCCGTGGTTCTCTCGACCACCCGCCAGACTGGTTCCCCACAGTTGATGTCCTGAATCCGGGCTCGGTCCTCGGCCGTGGGGGCCCCGATACCATACTCAACCCCAAGTACAATCCCCAAAGTCACAGCTGGATCACAACCCCCTTTACAGACACATACACGGTCATACATGCAACACGTGGCTAAGCTAGCATTACTTAGCAGCACATGGTACGGCTAGCATCTCTTAGCATAACTAACTTCACACGTGGCGCTGGCTCTACTAGCCAAACTAAAACGGCGCCGAACATGGCAAAAAGCCTTAATTAACAGTCACACCATCAATACAACAATCGTTAACCATAAACATTGCACATAAATTCTCTCTCTCTTTTTTTAACAACAGTCAGTCATAGTCTTTTTTCCCCCCTTTGCGGACTGTCCTACTGGGGGCCCACCCAGAAATCGCGGTTCACAGCCACCGTGTACGTTGGGAGTACCGCTGCCCTACCTCCGACCAGTGCACGCTTCCCCAGCGGGTAGTGGGCTCCTCCTCCACCATACGGGCAAAACGTCCGGCACCCCCCAGCGATAGGTGGCCGCCTTGGCTCTCTTCTGGGACACGCCGCACATGGCCCAGCCTAGCATGCCTACCACGGTCGGAGCATCCTGCGTCCCCTGGGTGGTCTGGGGCTCCGGCTCCCATTCCGGGCACCACTCGGCCGCCCAGGGGTCGGTGAGCCACTCGATCCTAGGCTCCCCCTCATCCTCGAAGAATTCGAGTGGCGGCATCTCTTGGTGTTCCTCCAGGTAGTCAGGCTTCTCTGGCAGCACCGCCTCAGTTAGCTTGTCTTCTCCGACTTTGACGACCCACTCTTCTGGGTCCCAACCCGCCCGGTCTTTGTGTCTGCAGCGCCAAACTTCCTCCAGTAGCAGGCAACGCTTCTTCCGTAACTGCGAAGTCGATAGCTTCACTCCTGCCGCTTGTAGGTTGTTATAATGCAGTAGCATCTGTGCTCGGGACTCTCTTTTGTCCTCTGCCGCCATCTTCTTATCTTCCTCTCTCCAGCCAACCAAAATCTCACAGTCATTTTCTCGCTTTTACCTCTGGCACCAACATTTCTCTTAACAAGGAAACGGAAACTGGTTTCCGCCGGAACTGGACCTTTATTGGTACACAAGTTTCACAGAGATTAGCATGCCAGCATTAGCCCAGAGACCCCCCAGGTCCCGTTCCCCCTCAGCCTTCACACACAGGGTGGGGAAACCACTCAACCCTTCAAGTCTCGTGCGCGTTGCATTTCGGGGAACTCGCCGTTACCGGCTAAGAACGCTACATAAATACATTGACTGGGCATCACACTTTTCTGTAGTTAACATTGAGAGCAATTGCTCATTGACTGAGTAATCAGTGTTTACATGACAAAAGATAACAGAGACATTCTCCTCTCCAGAGGGATCTTTGGTCCCATGCACCTTGATGGTGTACCTTGACTGTCCAATAGCTGCCACTCTCTTCTGTTATCGTTATGGCCATCAGTTCGATAATTTCATTTTAAATGTCGTACGAGGTACTGTATATGTTCCGTTTTTGGGAACGCTTTCTGCCCTTTCAGCTGTTCCTGGCCATGTTGAAGAACCACCCAAGCGTTTACAGTTCAATGCAAGAACTGCAAGAATGATTCTGCTTCCTGCTGAAAGATTATGAAACCTTACATCAAATCAAGGATATTGTCCTGGCGCCACACATGATAGTTTGTTTTTCTGTCAAATAATTCACGTTGTCTTATTAGCAAGTGACTTTGCGTCCTCGGAGGTGTGTCGAAGGTGTGGCTAGGCGCAAAGCGCAACAGATGCTATTATACAGACGCAGAAAGGGATCCGCCACTGACTAGAAAAAACCTGGTCATTCGTCAGTCACGCATTCCTGAAATGCTATTTTATGGGTGCACAACGCCATAGGTAATGCAGTCCTCGTTCCAACATAACAATGAAGGCCACAACAATAATTATTACAATCGGAAAATCATTATGATGTTCAGGAAGATGTGGTTAACCACAATTTATTAGCCTGCAACAGAAAACGTGTGAGGATATAAGAAGGGGGTAGCCTGGCGATGCCATCCTACGTACCTCCGCTAAACATTTTATCTCCGCACGTAGTCTGGAATAAACCCCCCTTCCCGCCTTTCTCTCGGATACTCTACGGTTTAGCCAATCAGCACGCAGTTTAGAGCGATGTCTCAAAATGTTGTAGTCTTATAGGATAGGGACGCGTTTGTTATTCTCTCCCCCACTTTCAAATTACATTCACAAAATTGGTACATGACATTAGCATCCATGATCTTGAGGATTTATTGCCACTGCGAGGTCAAAATAGATCAGAACTTGCGATAATACTGTTAATACTGAAAGCGAAAGTTGTAGGCGTGAGAGCCAGGAGAGGGAATACGTCATATCCAAACGGAAACCTATTTCAATTGCGTTGGGCCAGACTGTATGACATAGTCAACAGTCGCTTTCGCCCAGGCAAAGAGGGGGGGACGTTAAATGCAGAATCAAGTTTACTTTCGCTTTCGAATGAATATTCCGAGATATCTATCAGGACTAAATCAGCTTCCTTCATGTCTTGTGCAGCCTGTAGACATCAATTTAATATTACCATACCCATTATGTCTCTGACTATTACGTGTGAGCTTGCTCGCTATTCAATATTTTAATTTCTTTAAATGCACAAGGAGGAGATCAGCTGGTGTGATAGCAATTCAACCAGGCGCTTTGCGCTCTTTGTTCTTAAAGGCAATGAGAGATTGATCTGTCATTGGTTATGTCTGCGTTACACCCATAACACACCCATGATTAATTAGGCATCCTAAGTCCAACCTTTTTGAACTTTACGCCGGCGCGAAGTTCTTTTTCTGCGCTGTGAAAATAGCAAAATCCCGCCGGCACGCCCCCAAAAACATATGTGCCATCCGCCAAACAACATTTGACATTGCGTCGTCAAAATAGGGCCCAGGAACTGTGTGCATGCGTGATATTCCAGTTCTCTGTATATCAGATCTTGGCTAAAGTAGTCCAGAGCCCCCCTCTGTACAGTACAGTCTTCTTCATTAGCGACAGCGAATGAACTCCAGGTGAAAAACAAGCATCAAATAACGAAAAAGCAGGACATTTAACATAAACATAGGGCCCTATTTTGACGACGCAATGTCAAATGTTGTTTGGCGGATGGCGCATATGGTTTTGGGGGCGTGCCGGCAGGATTTTGCTATTTTGCTATTGCGTTGTGCGCCCATATAAATACCATTTCAGGAATGCGTGACTGGCGAATGACCAGGTTTTTGCCAGTCAGTGGCGGATTTTCTCAAAGAAGAGAAGTGCTCCAACCATACAATGTGTTGCATCGTAAGGTAAGGCCAGCCTAGAGTCTTGTCATCGCTTGTTTCAATTCAATGAATACTCCCATCATTAGCCTACACGGAAACATGTTTCTGTCAAGTTTGTATTTTCTGTTACAGGGAGCCACTGATTGGGTGATAGACTGACGTCATACACGCGACCTCTGCTAGTTGTCAATGTGTTAAAGTCGATAACTAGGTTTAACGTGTTTGTTTGTAACAGTATTCGGGTTCTGTGGCGATGGGATATTCATTTTCCCGATGTGACTATATCAGACTATATTAATATTAGGCATTAAAATTTAGAGTTAAGACATTTCAGAGAGTAAGTTTTAGTTATTCAAATTTCTCTGGTTTAACTGTGCTTGACCAACAATTCTCAATGGTCCTTGCGTTAACGTTAATTCGGACGTTTCAGTTAGTTAGCTTAGCTCCGCTTTCATTATTTTGCTGTTAGTTAGCTTATATAACGATATATATATATATATATATTACACTGTATTAGATATAAAACACACACGCACAATTCAATTGGAGTGGAAATTATGGTTTATCAATTTTTTAAAAATATTTCTGTATATTCTGTATACATCACATTTTTTAAATATTTCTGTATATTAACCTGTAAATTAATTTTGACAAACGCATTCTAACTTTGAATTCCACAGAACAAATGTACAATACTTTTTTTTTTTTTTTTTAACAAATGTACAATACTGATTCATTCATTCCATGTCTCCTTTACGTCGTGAAGGTGGTGAGCTTGCGCTCGGCAACCTTGCTCTGGTGCTGCATTGTGATTTTTTTGTTTCTTTCTCTTATTTCGGCACCAAAGCGGCACATCACAAATTTGTTAACTGCGATTTCTTCAATAAGGTTTGCATGTTCTGGGTGGGTGTTGAAGAACACTGTAAATGCTCCAAGCTGCTTCAACGTGTTCTTCATGGTGGCTGTTAGGTTCGTTTTTGACCAAAGATTGTCAATGTTCCTCCTGAACTCACCCTCCAGCTCACCAATGCATGTGGTAAATTCCACTGTTGGCTTTATCAGCCTGAGGTTGGATGTGTACCTCTTCTTTTCCAGGAACGGGTGGTCAGGGACAGCATACGTGTGGTCATGTTGTGCTTTACCTAAAAGCAACTGGTCACACCAGTGTAGCGGTGGTTTTCTGGCAAGCCTTGGTCATTCACTGCAAGGCCTTTGTGATATCCTCCGCTGTGTCGATGCAGCACTCCATGCCACGCCCCAGGAGTTGGACCTGTAAAAACAGGATATGGGAACAGAGTGCATTATTAGAAACACACATCATTAGGCCTAGTCATATGATTAAACATTGATATTAAAGATACATGTGATAATTCTTTTCTAATACTCCTATATAGCTTGATTTATTGACATGATACATATTTTAGTCCCTCTGTGTGTCTGCATGTCACAGGCCATCATACTAGCATCCCATGTAGTCCTGTACCTGCTATATAAACCCGTTCGCAATTTGGTGTTGGGGAAATTTCTCACTTGAACTGAGTTAGTGGGTACTTGGACATGAAAAATCACAGAGGTGCTCGTCCGCCATAGTGCCACGAATTTTTTAATGGTCAAATCAAATATGGCCACCATTGGTTATGGGCAATTCCATATCAGTTGACACAGGGCTGACACCTTGGACCTCAAATCTTCCTGATTTTTTGTCCAAATATTCTACCATGTCTTATTAGACTAAAACCAAAATTTCAGCCTGATATCTTGTTTAGTTTCCGAGATATGCCTCTTCAAAAATGGATAAAAGCAGCCTTAAAAAATGCTGAAAATTCCAGTGTTTCATAAGCACCACATTTATTTTAAATCCCTCTCCTCTCTTAATGCAACAACATCCATTCCTGAAAATTTGAACACTGGGACAGTATCCTGTCTAGTAGTCTAATATCATACTAGACAATACCCTAGTAGTCTAATATCATACTAGACAGCACCCTGTCTAGTAGTCTAATGTCATATCATGTAGTGATATGCTAACCTGATGTTTGCCAACACGAAATGGATCTGTAAAGTGGACCCTGTCAAAATCAATATTTTGCCACTGAAGCATTTATGTCTGAAAGCAACATACGTAACAGAAAACGTAGGTCTAAACAGAGCCATAGAGATGGCTCTGGGTCTAATTAGAAAGCAATAAACAATGTATAAATGGCAGCCTATGGACCAACGGTAATTGTTGGGCTGGGGCTGTCAATTTGCTCATAATTGTCTTGAGGGATATTGGGCTAGTCCAATTAAATCTCTAAAGTCAATGCAATGTGTCCAACTAACAGTTTTATTTTAGCCATTTTTGCCATGAAGTTCTGAATGAAGTCATCTGCTATATAAACAACGTAAATTCCTTGACAGAAAAATGAGCGATACACTCACACAGAATAGCAATGACAGCTTGCGCCAGTCGCGAAAGGATGGTGCGCCATGTGCATGATAGGGCCCACAGTTCCAAGGATGAAGGATTTTTGTTTGTCATATACATTGAAATACTTGCATATTCATAAGACATGTAGTGAAATTGCATTAGGCCTATGAAAAAATTAGGCCTATGAAAAGACAAAGCATAGGCTATGGGCAGGCACTAGCATATGGGCCATGCTTCCATGATTAACTTTGAAATGTAAATTTTAAACTACTAAATGATCCAAAATATTTTTTAAATAGTGTTTAGTTTCGTATTGGTGTACAAAGACAGTCGCCATCCACTCAAGAAGTTTGTAACAAGTAAGTCAACTAGAGAGAGGCAGGGTGAACCCATCAATTAAAATCAAACCCAGAAATTGGACCCGAAATCGAGTGTTTTATAATCCAACACTATAGTAAACGGCAAGGATGGACTCTGTTACCTTTGATTATGTTTCTGGGTACAAGTTGCTATTTCAGCTGGCAGTTACAAAGCTCTATTTAAGTGCTGGAAGGAATGATGTTGAATTGAGCTCAGGCTATCAGTTGTGGCATTCTGGCCCTGAGGAGACAAAAATGGCATGTCAGGCCTCTTCACTGGTCTCACTCCCCTGCTCCCCTACAATAGAACCACCTCTAAAAGGAATCCATAACAGCTGCACTATTGTGGGCCTCAGAGGCACAGTCTCTTGGCCTTAGTCTCTTCATCCTACTGGTAGTACTTTATGTCTCAGTCATCCCCCCCGCCAAAAAAATATCGGATCTAGGTCAGCTCTCCCAAATGCACTTCTTTTAGGTTTTTTTTTTTTTTTTGTCTTGCTCTTTCTACTTTGTTTGCTCAGTAAGTCCTTTTTGCTCTCCTCTTACGGGTAAATCTTTTGCCCTTTCAGTTATTTTCACCCTTCAACTCCAACACAGTTTGGAAATGTCAGCATGAAGACAGGACCTAAGTATCATAATGCATCACTTTGTTTGCCATCTATCTATTTTATGTTCCCTACAAAAAGAAAGTGAAGCAAATACATGAAGTCTGGGAGAAACCAATAACATTTGCAACACCCACCAGGCCAGTTTAATAATATCCTGGTCCCCATCTGCTCTGTGTCTCTCTCCTTGTGTTTGGGCTGTACTATACCTGAGTGCCGCCCCTGGCAGTCACACTCAGCTGGCCTGCTAAGAAGCCCTGGCACAGGCCACCCCAGCACAGAGAGAGTGTAACTAAGCATGTCCTGTCAGACAGTCCTGCCCTCCGGAGCCCTGTGCTTCTCTTCTGCATGTTTTGTCTTCATGCGGTCCCTGCTGCTCGGCTCAGCTCCCATGGGTTTGTCCCCTGTCCTTCCTGAGCCCTTCATTATTATTGCTCAGCAGCAGCAGCAGCAGTGTGCTCCACAGCTGCAGGTCTCATCTCCATCTGCAGCCTGGGGTCCTTCACTTCCACTTCATCACCCTTCTGTTTTTCCTTTTTTTCCCCACCCCCCACCCCCTGCATTGTAATTTCTGAGGGAAAATGTTACATCTTTTTAGTTTTTCTGTCCTTAGTGACGTTGTTGGCAGTGGTGACGGATGGCAGGGTCACTCCACCCGTGAGTCCACTTTTCTCTGGTGTCACATCTGATAATCGCCTCCACCAAAAAAAGGTCTTGCCCGTGAGTCTGCCTCACTCAGACTTGCCAGGCTGTCACTCTGCACTGCTTTCTCAGTCCTGCCATGTCCAGGTCAATGAAATCTCCCTCTGTCGCCCCTGGCACTCCTGACTCCCTGCACTCACATCTCCTCCATCTGAGAGGATTGCTGGGCTGGTAAAAAACCAACAGCTGTGAGAGGAAAAGTCAAGCCCTGTTGGATGTGTGGTGGAGGATTCTGGGAAATCTGATGATTATGAGTTCCAGTAACAGCTGAGATCACACTTTGCATAATATGCACACATTGACTGCAGTTCATATGACGGCATATCATAGGATTACACTTTAAGATAGGATAAGTGTTTGGATTAACAAAGACAAAAGAGCTCCCATGGTATGTATATACAGTAATTACACAGCTTTTTTTATAATGGATTCTAAAACTGTTAGCTCCTGTCCTCAATTGTGATCGGTTGAATCACGTTCGATGAAGTTGTAAATTTACTATTTAGCACAGCTCCGACCGCATTTCGTTCTATAATGCTGCACCATTAGCCTGGCGATGCCATCCTACGTAGCTCCGCTAAACATTTATCTCCGCACGTAGTCTGGAATAAACCCCCCTTCCCGCTTTTCCCTCGGTTACTCTACGATTTAGCCAATCAGCACACAGTTTAGAGCGATGTCTCAAAATGTTGTAGTCTTTTTTGAGGTCAGTGATAGGGACGCGTTTGTTATTCTCTCCCCCACTTTCAAATTACATTCACAAAATTGGTACATGACATTAGCATCCATGATCCTGAGGATTTATTGCCACTACTTGCGAGAGATCTGTCAATACTGAAAGCGAAAGTTGTAGGCGTGAGAGCCAGGCGAGGGAATACGTCATATTCAAACGGAAACCTATTTCAATTGCGTTGGGCCAGACTGTATGACATAGTCAACAGTCGCTTTCGCCCAGGCTACTGCACCATAGGAAAGTGAAAGGAGCTGCGCTTATGCGTTATTTGGTAATCATTCAGTAAGAGGAAATATACTGTATATTTTGGCGGAGGAATTGGTATCAATAAATAATTGGCTATATTTCTAGTTGTTGTGCCATCTTTAAATGAAACCATTCCCGGTTAATGCGGTAACAGTTTTAGAAACTAATAAAATCCCGAGAGGCCGGTAGTTATCCTGGTTTTAGCACGGTGTCTACTGGCACTCGGCTATGCCTCCTGCCTAAAACACCCGTGCTAAAACCAGGATAACCACCGGACTCTCGGGATTTACTGTTTACATAGAATGGTCCATTCACTTCAGTGGGACTTGACCAATGTTCTATGGTCTGATATGTTAGGAATATCCATCGTAGGAATGATTCAACAGCACTCAGGCAGGCATGGGCTGCTCTACATCACTGTTGGGAGATTTTCAACAATAATGACTGCCTCGCAGAATGTTATATTCTGCTTATTATATAGCTACCTACTTAAAGAGTTGTCCTTTGAGGATTTTCCCCCCAGATCTTTTAAATTAAGAGATTACATTCTTTTTTTTTCAATAGAATATTTTTTTTAATAATATAGTTAAGCGCAGAAGTGAAAAGGGCAGTCATTTCTGCCATTGAGAATTTGGTTAATATCCAACTTATCGTAAATGACAGGGTCAGGGTTTTTTTCAGATTATGCTTTGTTTTCTAATCATTTACAATGAAATGCTATGGGTAAGGAATTTTGACGTGCTTGTCTTGTAGTGCATAATCTTCAAAAGCGAACGACCGAAGTCTAGGGCATATTAAAACTGATGGACTATACACTACCCAACATCCTGCAGTGCAAAACGCCTTCCCATTGGTGAAAATTATCATTGCTAGGGAATCTGTATATAACAACAGTAATCTGGATAAAAACAATGTGGTCAAAGTGGTCATAAAAAGTCAAAATTTAAATAAAAAGTCAAAATTTTGAGATAGTAAAGTCGAAATGTAACCCTCTGATTGGGTAACAGCTCCCTTTGGTGGTGCTGAGTTTCGCCTTGCTTCTGTTGAGCTGTTTCATAGTTAAATTGACAGCAGTATAATCGGCAAAAACTTTTTAAACTAGCTATTGCTCCTCCGGAATCCGAGGAGGAAGGAGAGACAGCAGAAGAAGGGCTTCCTGATCTGATAGAAGTAATGTTGGTGGCAGTTGTCATCATGCTACAGTTATAATAAACATTTGGAAACATTTTGAAATAGACTGCTTTATTTACACTGTCTATACATGTCTATCTTCCTTGACAACAGATTTTGCGCCCTGCTAAAATGCATTTTAGCCACTGACTGCTAGCCTGCTAATCTGATAATTGTGGTAGGCTGTCATCTTTCCTAGTACACTAAATATCGATAAAATGTTTTAAACAACATGGTTGCAAGCGATGGTGAGTAAGCTGACTGAAATCCATTAATTCAAAGTGACATATGCTTGAACGGCTTTTCCTCATTCACTCGTTTCACCAGCTGTGGCTTTTCTTTCATCGTCTAATCCTAAGGTGCGTTCAAATTCGCCTAACATAGGCGAACCTTCGCGAACATAGACGAACTATGAAGTATGAAGGGGACAAGCAGGTTTGTGTCCAGGGGGTAGGCAGAGTCGCCAAGTAGATGGTACTGAGGGGGGAGAGGTTGTGCTGCCAGCAGCTCTTTAAGGTCACTGGTACATACACCCATGCATCATGTACAGATCCTGCATTTCCAGTGTGTATATGGGTGAACAGAGGCTGGCTGTTGCAGACTGGCTGTAGCTGGAATGAGGGGTAGCCTTTCGTGTTGATGTAGGATTCTCGATGTTGTGAGGGCCCTGGGGAACCACTCTTCTCAGCAAACTGTTCAGAAATGGCAGGGTACTGCTCAGGTGTTGGCCAGCGGACATACTCCTGCACCAGACCACATAGGCCCTCAACTACAAGTATGAAATAGTGGTGCAGACTGCCTTTGCTCACACCAAATCTGTCTGCAACTCCGCGGAACGACTCCTGATTGGCTAGCAGCCACAGTGTAGACAGGACTTTGAGCTCTAGAGATGGCTCCCTGTATTGACTGAGCCTCGGTCCTAGTTCTTCATAAAGTATCTAAAAACAAATTAAGACTGGATAATTAGATGGGCTATGAAATCAAGCATTAGACAAACAGCCTAAGTTAACATTTATCGTGCAATGTGTGGGCATAAAGTGGAACTAGGTCAAGACATTTCAGCACTGCCGAAAGCTCCTTGGCTATTATCAGTGGGGGCTTTTTTTGTAGCCATGTTGTTAATTATTAATGCCCATGAGCTAACTTTGCATTATGTCATATAGACTTTTCTTGCTTTTAGATTATATATGATAACTTTCTAACTTTATCTTTACTTCCACTGTTCATCTGTGCATCCTAAAATGCGATTTGAATGTGAAATCGCAGTAGGCGGGCACAACTTAGGTCACGTAGCCCTCAATCCGACTATCGCTGGACTTCTGCAGTACGGGAAGGAGGAGATCTACTACATCTATATCCTCATCTAAATATTCATTGGCTATTAAAGCCCCCACTTGTAACATTTAGGTAAAATTTCGACGTTTCCTATTCATTACACCTTTATGTAAATTGCTTAGAACTCACTAGAATTGATAAATGACATGTTTCGGAGTAAAATGAGCCCCTTCACGAGACTGTCCGGCCCTCCTAGAGGCAGATACCGCCTATGCAAGATCAGGAAACGCGTCCTGCTATCGTAAGTTTTGGTTAGCAAGCAAGCTAGGTCACGTGACTTAGCCGGAGCTTACTGTTTGAATTACAACGCGATTTGTGACTTCTCAGCGCATTCAACTTTTTAGAATGTCGCACAAAATCGTTCAATTGTTATTGTTTAATGCGAACATGTTTGCGGCGAGCGTTCGTGTGTGTTTGCTTGTGTTGGGCGAATTTGAACGCACACCTAGGCAATGGAGGTAGATTTATTATTTACACGTCTAGCATGCAAATACAACTCAGAAGCCCCTTTCCCATTGAGGAATATAGCGGGTTAAACACGCCTCAAGCGCGCTCCCGCTGTTCCGTTCCCATTGAGGAGCCGTATTGCCGCATCAACTCGGCTCGGCTTTTCGACCCACCTCGGGGGGTAGTCTTTTTGCCGAAGCGAGTTCAATGGGAACGGACAACGACCCGCGTCTGAAGTGGGCGTGACTAACAGCAACAGAGCAACAGCAGCATTAGAGTTCAGGCATTGACATTTTAAACACTTACGCTAATAAAAAAAAAAAGAAAATTGCTAGGCTACCGTTTCAGACAGGTAACTGCAAGACTGGCTACGTTATCCAAGCAGGTTCTGTGGATTAAAAAGCATGGTCCTTTTGAGCAGTTTACAAGGACAGGTAGGTTTGTGGATTTCTACTTCTATAAATGCTGCTACCATTGAGGATTTTTAAAGCTAAATTGGTGGGTTTTGACTAGATTGTGAGCTTGTTTGTTAGATGGTCATGTCATGACAGTAGGCTGGTGGTGGTGCGAGGTTGTGAGCTTGCGGTGACAGTAGCTGTCAAAGTAGCTGCTTCATAATGTGATTTGATCAAGCCAAGTGTTGTTCATTCTCCATGGGTTTGCTTTCTGATTGTATGACCGGTTTTGCTATGCTTTTCATGACTGGTTAGCTGCCTGTTGCTGCCTGTAGCTTAATTGCTAGTTAGACCACCGTATGGATTTGTTGTTTACATTCTCAAGTTCACGTGGTTCAGATGAAAAAAGAGCAGCGCATAGGCTTAGGGACGGTCATAATGTGATTTATGGTTGATCAAGCCAAGTGTTGTTTATTCTCCATGGGTTTGCTTTCTGTTTGTATGACTGTTTTTGCTATGCCTTGAGTTACCAGTTAGCTGCCTATTGCTGCCTGTAACCTAGCTTAATTGCTAGTTAGATCTCTCAAGTTCACGTGGTTCAGATGAAAAAAGAGCAGCGCATAAGTTACGTCATTACACCTGCCCGACTTTGCGTGTTACGTATTACGCTTTGTGCCTCTAGGTCAAACCCCCAGATCAGTCTAGCGACACGGCTTTGGGCAGGGGTTGCTTGACGCGGGGTTGGACACGGTATTACGACCCGACGTTATACCGCGTTGCAATGGGAAAAGGGCTAGAGTGACCTATGCTATTTAAAAAAAAAACAAGTATCGAAGAGTTTGTTGTGTAACGAGACCTTTAATAAATTGTCTAGTGCTAGGCTATACAATATATTGTAATTCCTATTAATGGTTAGACATTGTACAGCTTTTTCCCCCATCCAGTTAAGCACTGCACTGGGAGTATGAAAGGGGAGTGGCAACAGATAATGATGTCTACTAATTTTTGTTCAAACAACACCAACATGGACGTCACTAGGGTCCAGAGTCAAGGGGGGCTTAGCCCCAGAGGGGTGCTATGTTGATGCCGAAAATTTTTAATAAATAAATTACATTATACAGCGTATATGTGTGTATATTGGCAACTATTTGTTACTTGAAGGACATTTATCAGAATACATTTCTTAAACTAATTTCTTAGGCTATTTTTATTAACAACATTAGTCTAAATCAATTCATCAGACTGGTTTGTGAAGATGTCTCCATCAATATCTCCATCAATGACTGTGGTGTAAATGAACTAGGCACTGAGCAAGATACAACAATGGTAACAACTAGCTTAGTTCAAATCCTAGGGAAATCTGATGATGCAGTCAAATATGAAAGTTTCTCAAACATTTATTCTGCAAAATGAGCATACAATAGCTACTAAAATATATGCTAGGCTATAGCAAAATAAATATGTCCATCAATGCATGTAGGACAAACTAATCTGGCATAGACTACAGGGTAATTTATATTTCATAGTTCAGTATTTTGGAGAATATGTTGCCTAGAAATTTGCTGGATCAGACTATAGCCTACCAAACTTCAGATAAGCTCAATTTGAAGCATAGTTCGTCATCAGTTACAACAAGAAAAAAAATGCTCTCAGTGGATGCAGGCAGAGCTGGGGAATTTACTGAGAAATTTCACATGTACTTAAAGTGGGCTTTCTCGTGGACCGTTTATCATAGCAATTAGTGACTAGTACCATTGGAAAGCTTGGAGCCTACTGAATCCGATGGTGTCCGGAGATCGCGTATTTGACGTTAACTCCGTGAGTAATATAACCGCTAAAAATGGATGTAATTTACATACAATGAAAATAATCTGCCCAGCGTTAGGGAGGCTTGGGGGAAATTTAGGGAGGCTTGAGCCCCCCCAAAATGGACCTAACGACGTCCATGAACACCAAAACAAGCACTCACTCTTGCCATTAGCAAGATGTGTACCAAATTTGAGGTCAGTCATAGGAATGGCTAGCCTAGAAATCTATATCCCCCTAGCGGCAGCAAATTCATTTGGCCACTACAGGAGTCTAGCCAGGCTCGGCAGAGAAGAAGGCGTCCCGATCTAACTTGTATCAGACCAATCAAATCGTCCTGAGGGGTAAGGGATAAGTGATGAAAGAGAGTTGCAGAGATCTCCGTCTTTTTGTTACGCTGAAGCAAATTCAAAATTTGTGGAATGGTACTAATAAACTGAGTCGCTATGGTTTTATGGAGTTATTGAGAGTTTTTTGGATGTATCCGATATTCCCCAACTGGTTGTCATCATTTCAAGCCTAAGGAGTAAGTTGTTACTGTTCGTTTTTGTTGCAGATTACTTAATATTAGATCAGGCAATGACAATAATTATGATACAAGTTATTAGCGAGCTAACACTAGGCTAGCTAGGGGCGTCTAGATTTGTATGCTAATCGCATGCAAAGGCGACTTGACAGAAAATGTTCTGTACAGAGATGGCCTGTCAGGCTAAGGAATGGCTGCAGTCATGCGTGGATTACACACACACACACACACACACACACAGACTGACAAACAGACAGGCGTTCCTTGCATTGATAGATGAATTGTATTATTGTATTGATTTAGGAGATATGACAGTGGTCCCCAAATATTTTTCCTCAAGGGCCGAATTATATCAAGCATACCAAGCCAAGGACCAAGCCCGCAAACACTCAAAACCACGCATTGTAAGGATGCTAGTTAGATCCTCACAAAGTAGTCTTCTTTTAGTCTTCTGCTTTATTTAATGCACCTCAATAAACCTCATATATTGTATGATTGCCTGTATAGGCCTACTGCTTATGAGGTCTTTAAGCATGTTTATGGAGAAAACTGATGTCAGATGGTGCTGCGGGCCGCTCATTTGGTTCCTGCGGGCCGGATCTGGCCCACGGGCCGCCATTTGGAGACCAGGGCAATATGAGCATTTTGGGCTTGCTTCCATTTTCAGGCCTATTCTGAAGGCAGATGACACAAGATACTCAAAATCTGACTGACTTTCCCAGCTCTCTCTTGTGTGAATAGCAAATTTCCCAGCTCTATAACTTCAATAGTTTAAAAGATTCAGACCTATTTTGGCAAATATTTGGCTTACAACATAAGATTTATCAGGGCCGGTTCTAGCCTCTTTGTAGCCCTAGGCCAGACTTGACTTTTGCCCCTTCTTTTCCAGACATACAAGTGGGGGGGGAAAAAAATACATGTATTACGAGCCCCCTTGATATTTGGTTCGTCTATGCCTAAAACCGGCCCTGAGATTGACAGAACCAGGCTGAGGGCTGACGGATTACAGTCATTTCTACACATTCTGTAATGATGACCTTTAGATGAGTATGCATAGCGAAGCACTTAGGTAGGGGTGGGGTGTGTGTCTAATGATCTTCTAATGCATTAGCCACAGTAGTGCACACATTGCTGAGCACCTCCCCATTAATGAGACTCGCCCTAAGAGCTCAGGGGAGCTGGTGCCTCACAGGGCACTTACTGTACAATAGGTGCATCGGCTCATCTAAAGGCCTCTGTGAGAGGACCTCACATCACATTTCCTGCCCCTTCTGCCCTACATCTTCACCCATTACTCCCCCCACAGTGCAGAGATGGTGTGGACTACCTCTCCTGGATCGCTGATTCCACTGTCGGGATTCAGTCAAGTGGCAAAGCTTTCACTTTCCCAATTAAAGGTGACGAAAGTCAGTGGCATTTGACATTTCAGTACTGTAATGAATTTTGCTATTGAGACATGGCAGCACCCATGCACTGAGACATGGCTGTCCATCAGGGAAATATGGCAGAACTCTCCAGTGTCTTTGCCACAACACATTTCTTCCAAGTCAAAAGACCACTGTTAATTTCTCAACTGATAAATGGCAACTTAAATGTATGTAGGTAAATGTCAAAATGTGGTTTATATTTTGTCGTTAGGAAAATGGCCACATCTCTTCACTTATTAGCGGCCTAGGCAGATTTACTCAGCCCGGCTAGCCCTGATTTGTTTCATTTTCTGACAGCTGATAGTACACAACAACTTAATGGAATAGTGACCACCTCTAAACAAGCAAAATGTGGGACAAGTTATATAGGTTCATACAAGCTGGCGTTCTCCTTTAATATTACTGCACTCGCACACACTTCTTTCAGTAAGTATGTTTACTGAAGATATTGGCTTTGCAATTACAACCTGAGTTGATCTTGGTTTAATAATGTCAGGTGGTCAATTGGGTTGTTAAATAAATGTCTAAATACTATGTATTATATTGTAAAGTATCTTTTCCCTTCTGCACCCATCCAAGTCATGCACCATTAAGTATCAGTTTTGAGAGAGGGAGTCATAAAGTGTCCTCAGCTCTCCCAGTCTCTGGCCTGTGCCCAGGATTCAGGAGCACCACCACATCAGAGTAAGTTATTACTGCTGAGGGGGCTTTCTTTTTGCAGACTTCAGTGGGTTCGCACTGAAATGATTTTTGAAAGAACTGCTTTTTGCTGAAGTGAGCTATCTTCATGCAGTGCGTGGGTCAAATGTGTGTTAGGGCAAAAAAAGAAAAGCACTGTTCACCTGGACATGCAGTATGTGATGGTGTGTAAGGGAGCTGTACTGTATGGCAAACTGATCCAGCCATGTACAAAAAATGTGTTTTTTAACATCATAACATGTCTAAATGTCACCCCAAAAACTAGTAACATCAACAGACACCTGACAAAATAGCGTTATATGAATATGTGTATGACTAATAATTAATAAAAAAAAATAAAAATTTTAAATTAATAATTAGTAAAAAAAACAAAAAAAACACAACTTTTTAGTCAGTCATTTGCAGTCATACACATTAAAATGCTGTATTGTAAAGTGTCTACCGATGTTGCATAGCTTTTGGGGGGCATTTGAAGCATGTTAATTTGTTGTGCTTGTTTTTTACCTATTAAATACCATATACACCTATAAGAGTTGGACCAAAATATTAAATGCAAAATTTCCACACTTCCAACTATGGCTGTGTGTGTGACAAAGAAAAATCTCACTCCAAAGATTTTTGGAAAGTTGGCAGCCCTTAAAGAGTAAGGCATAGTTCGATGTTTTTTAACCCAACCCTTAGAGATCAAATCATCAACAGATGTTGGTAGGTAACAGACTTTTGGGTAACACTTTAATTTACAGCCTGTGAAGTACTGGGTAAGTATTAGGTAAGAATGGTGTAACAAAAAATTATCAAGGGATAAATTACTTGATACTTACAGCGTAGGTTTGCTAGAATAACACATGTTCATGCTTCATTTTACAGCCCGTGAAGTAATGGGTAAGTACAAGTAAGAACAACGTAACAAAAAATAACTTTATGTGTAATATTGCCACAGATTAAGGGGTAGCCTAGATGTGCAGTAGCCTACAGCAGTGTTTCTCAAACTTTTTCAGACCAAGGACCACTTTGCCTGAAAAATATTTTTCAGGGACCGCCTACCCTCGCACCCCCTCACCAAGTCGCATGTTGCTACCCCTTAACCTTTGACCAAATCATTGGCATTTCTACATGGGCATTCATGGGCACTTCAAATTCAGATAGCTTGGCCTGGTTTATAGTATTCATTGAACCACTCCTCTTTGGCTTTCAAATCATTTTAGTGAGAAACAGACTATTTTTTTTTGGAGATCCCCTCGCTGACCACTTTAGCTTGCTCGCGGACCACCAGTGGTCCCCGGACCACACTTTGAGAACCACTGGCCTACAGGAAAGGCATACGTTGAATGCTACTTCATTTTACAACCCGCACATCCAATATTAGGGTGTAGTTACACATAGTTTAGGGGTATTTAGGTAATTCCACTGTACTTTACCACTGTACCACTTTACTTTTCAATAGGGTAGCCTACCTAAGTGTGTAGTTATTCCAATAAACCTATGCTGTAAGTACTCAGTAATTTATCCCTTAATACTTTTTTGTTACACCATTCTTACCTAAAACTTACCCAATACTTCACAGGCTGTAAATTAAAGCTTTACCGAATTTTGTACAATATTTAATCAACAAAATAACTACAAAGCTGGTAAAATATTGCCTGGTATGCTTTTAATAGGCATCACTGAGTTGAAAATGTTTCATATTGTGTCAAAACCCTCGGAAATAAAAAACGAACAGTTGAGGGTTAATTTTATCCTTACAAAGAAGAGGCCAGTTTTCATCGTCGTCTTACTGCAATATATATATATATATATATATATATATATATATATATATATATATATATATATATATATGCTTTCCAATGATTGAAGCTGTCATTCATTAATTTCATTGTCTGAATTAAATGAGACTGGCATGTGCTGTATTAAAAATGTAATTATCAGAATACATAAATGTGTAATTACAGCTTTTGAATAATTGATGAGCACTAAGGCATCACCACAGAGGTATAAAGACCCACTTAGCACACGCTTGAATGACACAAAGGTAGTCTGCATGGTGATGATGTTGAGATCTTTTCCAGGATCTCTGGAACCTGGAAAATGTTAATCACATACTGCTCTATTATTAATTGCCAGATATATTTATAATGAAAATTCCCCCCTCACACACATTGGCGTCAGGTATAAAGAGACAGTATAATGAATGTGGCTGATGGCTACCACAATGTTTGATACCTAATAGCACTGCAGAGAAAAGATCTTTTAACGCAATAGAAGTATTGTTGTGTGATTATAATTTATAATATGATTTGGGTCCAGACAGATGCACTGTTTCATGCACTGCAGTGTTGATGCACTATAAAGAAAAATGCGTCCTACCGGTAAATGTATGTAAAGTATATAGCACGTCTTTAGAATGGTAGACAGATCAGAACAGAGTGATGTTTCACCACACTGTACATTTCATTCTATTAGCTTGCTTGTAATATTCACGCTATTATACAAATACAGTATACGGCCTTGTGTGTGTTTTTGTGACTGCATCCACATGTGTGTAGATCTCAACACATGGTTTTGAGATTTATTATGCGGCCAATCATACATTGTTTTATCCTGTCTCATTGTTTAATCCCAGTATCATGTCGCAGATGAAAATTCAAGGTGAACCCATCCCAGCTGTGATTACACAACCACGGAATTATTTAATAATTTCTGAATGGACGGTAGGCATTCTATTAGTGGTAATATTTCAGGACCTCTCCATTAGGACACAGATAAGCACTGCATTTTGCACTCAACTGTCTGACACGAGCATTCTGTTTCAGAGAGAGAGAGAGAGAAATGCCACACTTGATAGATAAAGTGACACACTGGAATATGACTGACCTCTATAAATGTATGGGTGACTGATGTGTGTTTGTCTGTCTCTCTGTCTGTTCCCATATGTAGTCTGACCAGGCGTGTTCCAACAATTTAACAGATTTAATAGAACACATTAACACACTGCAAACATAAGCCCTGTCCCCTCTTTTCATATACAACAGACACTGAATTTAACTCAAGTGATTCATCCAAAAAAAATGAACTCAAATTAATCATAATGGATGTGGTTCCACTTTCATGGCATGTATTATATTCAATTTCAGACAGAAAATGGCAGGGCTAGACAAAAACGATGGCTCCTGAATGTCCAACAACAGAGGGTTGATGTTTGGGGGATCTGTGGGGTTAAGGGATATGTGTGAATTGCCCCATTTGAGAAGGGCAGATAAAAAGCCCTTGCATGTGAAGGCTGAGTGGACTAACACGCTAGGATGGGACATTCATATATCATTCAAGGTTAAACACATTGCCTTCACTTTGGTGACTTGGAATGTTGATGTTGTCATAGTGGAAACAAGTAACAGTTGACACAAGACGAACAATGACAGGCATATTATATAACTTATTATAATAATAATATATTATAAATTGAATGGTAAAATAAATACATTGTCCAGTGATCTGGTGTAGCTTTTCTCCACTATCAGAGTCTGGTTGGTTTGAGAGTAGGCTATATCAGTTTAGAGCAGCTGGCCCTGCATATGGATGCTATGGAAATCAAGCATGTGAGATAAGTGGTAATACCAGTATCTTCTAATTTATTGATATGTCAGAATGCTGCAGAAATCATTTGAGAAATGAGATGCTCTTTATGAAATGCAACATGCAGGCTAATTATTCTTGCTTGTGTTGCTGTGGTCCAATTCCATATTAAGTGTGCATTCAAGGTCGACTGCACATCACAGATGTTTACCCAGAATTTGGAACCCCTCTGTTGGTGAAGGTGTAGGTGTTGTCTAAGGGCTGTCCCAGCAAGCCAATGATTTTTCATTCGTCTTCTTCCCCAGCTGACTGCCCCAAGCATCCCCTGGCAATCCTGTTATGCCTCCTCTGTCCTCTCTCTCTTTCTCAAGAGAGTGCTATGCTATGTGCTCCATATTAGCTTAATTGTACATCCTCTTGAATAATTTTATCCTTGCTTTCCCCTCTCCTGCACTTTATCTGTCTCTCTTCCAATCACTCTCTTCGTTTTGTCCTGTATTCACCTCTCTCCCAATTAAACCGTACTCTTAATTAGGCTACGGCTTGGAGAGAGGGACTGTCCCATGAGAGGGGAGAAGACAGAGGCTCTACTCAATGCTCTACTCTAGAAAAGCTGTCCTTGTTTGCCACATGCTCTGTCAGTGTGAGCTTCCCTGTAATTATACACAAATAACTTAGGCCCCTGGCCTTAAGTGTATTCAGTAACATACACACTATTACACGTCTCCATGGACGTCTTGACTCTCTTGCAAAACTGTAAATTATAAACACTTTTTCAAACATCTGCAGTCAGCAAAACTGTAGGAGGCCTTTGTTTGTTTTATTAAAATATCAATAATAAATGATAAAACACAGGAGTACTTTCTTGTAAATGCAATGCCGGTGGGATGAAGTCCGCCTTGAGGGCCGTTATCCCGCTTATCTCCCGTTTGTATTTATCTCCCATATATTTAAAGCGGCGTATAAAACATAAAAGAAACATACAACTCCAATTTAAAAGATGTTAACCTGTTCGGTTTGGGTACTACAAACCGAATTCCAAAATAGTTAGGACACTGCACAAATTGTGAATAAAAATGGAATCCAATAATTTATAAATCTCATAAACCTAAATTTCGGGCCCTTCAGGAAGCTCACCTATGCACTGTGCAAGCAGATGCCCCTCATGTCCCTGTACCACCCCCACCAAACACCTTCCCTCCAGCAGTGTTGCACACACAAGAGCTTCACCCACCTCTATGGCCCTTCATGCAGGGGCTGACCTGATCTTGGGATACCCTGTCTGCTCACATGCAGGAAACATCTCTATATAGCAGTAGGGCTGGGCGATATGAGCCAAAACTGATATCCCGATATTTTGGGGCCAAGGGGCGATATACGATATATATCGATATTTTAACGACGAAGAGTGAAACGGGCCAAGAGCTATGCAATATTTAACATTTATTTATTTATTTTAATTTTCGTCCTGTTCAACATGGATTGGTGGAGGTGAATACCAATTAAAAAAAAATAATAATAATAAATAATAGTTGTAGCATGATATTGCTATAATTTTGGCTATCAGAAATCATTAACATGACAGACAACCAGACAGATGTTGTCTTTTATGTACCTAGTTCACAAGTTTACAAAAAAAAAAAATAATAATTGGATGGTGGCCCTTTAAATTATAGCCTACTAGGCCTATATTTTAAACAGGCTCAATGAAAATATGGCATTATGATCTAGGCCTACATGAGTAGACCTACATTGCATGAGCATACCTTTAAAATGCATTTTGCCATATTGCCCTGCAAAAAGCTCTCAGTGACGAAGTGATTTGAAGATGAGAGAGAGACAGAGGGTATACGTTCAGATATGCGTCTGCATATCTATATCTAATGCTATTGCTATAATGACGCTCACAAACATTCTCTCTCTCAGTTGCGCTCCGAACTGTTTCACCGTCCTCTCTCACTCGCGCTGTAATTTTGAAACTGATATTTGCGGGGTATTCCGTTCAAGAGAAGAGATTTCTAAGCGACAACATTAATCATCTAGCTAATTAACAACCTAAATATCGAACATGCGAGTTAACGTCTATGATTGCGTCGGTAAAATATTTGTTTTCACTGACATCGGAGTTACACTAAAACTACACTAGTTTCACACTTCGGAGCAACAGAGCAGACTAGACGCATACACCTGTGTGTAAGTGCGTGTGTAGGCATGAGTTAGCAGTAGGCCTACTTCAAGTAGGCTAATAGGCTACAAACACAGGACATACTGAAACGTTAGAATGGCGGAAATATAAGCGAGACAATGTTCTTTTTCTTTGATGCAAGCTCTGCTTCCTCTACTGTCTCCGCCGTGTTTGAACTGAAAGGGTGCAATTGCAATTTGGCAGCACGTGCATTATGAAAGGGGCGCTGTTGAGCAACGTGAGAGAACTGGCTCTGGCTGCGGCAGTGACGGGTCAAAACACAATAGAGCGAGTGGATTTTGATAAAATGGTCCAACATTAAGATGACAACGATATGACGATATTATTAATTACAATCCGATATCAAAAACATATCGTATCGTAGTCGTAATACCGGAATATCGCCCAGCCCTATATAGCAGTCTCACAGCAAGTCGTTCCACCTTTGACACCTGTAGCAAGGGGAGAGAGAGCAGTCACTTCATTTAGTCCTGGGGTACCAGACTTGACAGCAGCTTGCTGCTTGGTCTGGTAATCAAAGAACATGGCAATGATGGCTATCTGTCACACGTACCATAATACATAAAAATAGTAACCAATTAGAACTATGTCTATGTATGTTGAATGTGTGTTGTATTCATTACTCTATACTGTATGTGTGCGCTAGTGTGGCAAGTTGTCGTAAAAGCTATAGAAGTCTTTGGGAATCACTTCCTTCAGGTCTTGTAGATGGTTATACTTCAGTGGTTTAATCTTCAAGCTCTCTGTATACAGCAGGGTGGGGACTCCAAGCGGGTTCGAGGTGGTCCCAGTTGTCAGAGTGGTTGATTTTGAAGTCCATTGTTCCGTTGATGTTGTACCTGTAACACACACAAAAATTACGCTTTTAAATTTGATCACCATTTAGTCTATGCAGTATAATCAAAGTCAAACTGTAAGATGTAACTCCTTGAAATACATTTCAAAACAAGTCAATATGCATCATTATTATTTTTGCCCTAGACTGGTAAGACATGATTCATGATAGTAGTTACCTGAGGGCTCTGATGTCATGAACGGTGGGGTCGCCCGGTTTGTTCCCAGGGCGCAGAGAGTGGCAAAGCCTTAGCTTGGTGAAATCCTGGAGAAAAGCGTGATCAACATAACGAACTTCATATGGAGCAGGCTTCACACGTGCATTCTTCATCAAGGAGACATATTCAGCTGGCACATAAGACGTCCCTAAGACGCCTCTCAATGACGCTGTGGACGGAATCACACTCCATCTGTGTATGGCCTTTCTCCAAGTACTTCAGGATGACTACTTTTTTCTTCTCCATGGCAAAATGAAGTAGTGCACTGCCGAGAACAGAATTCCGGTTTTGGTAGGCGCAGCCATCACTCCACAGGATGAATTCCTCAGGTTCACAAGATGAAGACATGAAGTCAACCACACAAGAAGCAAACTCACTTGCTGAAAGGGCCCCCTCACTTTCATGCCAGACATAACAGGTGGCGTTGTGTGATGACATATTGTAGATTGTGAAGTTGTGTACGGCCAATTTGGTTTTATAAGTGCAGAAGCCTTTAGTTTGGGGCAGAGAAGGAGGGCTTGGAGATCCATGCAAAGAACCATAATCTTGTCGCTTGCCTTGCTTTTGTCAGCTAATTTTTCAATGCGAGCTTCTTCTTTTTTAAGGAGGTGCTGCTGCCAATCGTCATCTGTCATGTTGCCAGCCTTGAAAGCACAGCAGGTGTTGCATTGGTCCTTCTTCGGTTGGTAAAGACCTATGTTGAGACGGTGGAATTCGTTGGTGAAGACTTGCCTTGACAGGGGTGTTAGCATTCTCTCTTCTGCAACACCACAATATGCAGCAGCATGCACATCAACAATTGATTGGAACACAGGCTCAAGGTACATTTTTGATGTGGTCGCTCGGCAATAGTGTGATGGGACTTTTGGAAGATCATGAAGAAATTTAGAGAGAAACTCACGGCCTGCTGATCTGTTCCCACGTGCTTGTTCCTGTGTGTTTGTTTGTGTGTGTGTTTCCTTCGCCCAGTTAATGGCAGACCACTGCCCTATGCACAGTGTAGACAGGAACATTTTCCTACAAACCCTCCTTCTCTGCCCGTTGACTTTTAAGAAAAAAAAAACAATGTGAATGAACGCCTGGAATCTTCAGATCCTCTTCTCTCATACATTGCCAAAAGTTCTGGAAAATGGTCTGTCTTTCGGCCTCACTGATGTCACTGCAGTGATGTTTGCTGGACTTCACGCATGCAGCTGACGAGCATCTGGACCCCATCACCCGTGGCTCCTTCAAGATTTCTTCACTCTTTCTTTTTCCAACATAGGACTTCCCATTCATTCTTTTTTCCTTGTTTATGTTTTTCTTCCACATGTCTTCTCTTCTCTGTCTTTTGGTTGGAGGCACATCATCCTCTTCTTCTTCCCTCCATGTATCCTCCTCTATCTCAAGATCACCAAGGAGCACTAATGAAACACATGAAAATATTAGTATTGTGACCATTGTCTTTAAAAAAAAAATAACCTTCCACTTTCGGCACAAATTTGCAAGTACATTCACTAATACAACTGAAAATGTATAATTAACTCTACCTGTATTTGAAACTGTGGAGTTACGAGGATTCAGCCCGACAGCGACGTTATTTAGCCTACTTTGGCCTAGTTCCTCATATCTATCCCATACGTCAACAAAATTTTACCAATTTAACCATGTCAACACTTTAGTTGAGGGGGCACAAACATGATGAATTCATCATGACTCATGCTAATTAATCATGACTCATGATGATGTACCCAGAGTAACTAATACTTACATGTGCTATTTCAGCAGGAGGTCATTAATGACAAACAATGAATTCATGTTTATTCCTGATAACTCATTAGACTTTAAGAGATGAATGAATGAATTTTTGTACATGCACAATATGGGGCTCTATGAATTCCTCATAGAAAGGCCTTTCCAATGATATATGATTTATATGCCAAGCTTCGCCTTTGAGGCATAATGGAGAGTACACATAATATTTAACTAGTGTAGCTAAGAAAATGCATTCTTGTACATTCACAATATGTCTCTATGAAATCCTCACAACAAGACCTTTCAGATAATATATGATTTATATGCCAATCTTCGCCTTTGAGGCATTGGCGTGGCATCGTGTGCCCGCTGCGCCATTCGCCATAGACACATATGGAGAGGGCACATAATATTTAACTAGTGCAGCTAAGAAAATGAATTCTTGTACACTCAGGGCCTGAAAGTAGTTGCTGGGCTACCTGTGTCACCCCATACACAAAAAAAATATATTTGAAATATATTTGAAATATATTTTGAAAATATATTTCAAAATATATTTTTGGAATATATGTAAATATTTGATTTTGGCCCAATAAATATATTTCACTGAAATATATGTAAATATATTTTACTCTTGAAAATATATTTCAGTCACAATATATGTCAATATATTTGCTATTATTTTAAAAGAGTCAGTTCCGAGTCACTCAAGATGCAGTATTAGAAGTATTTAGCCGAATAAATACTTTTTATACTGCATCTTGAGTGCCTCTGAACTGACTCTTTAAAACAATTTCTGAAATCCCTGCACCGAAGAGCACGCAGGTGTCAGTTACATCCTGCAGCACTCCAGAGACAAGATATTTGCTATTGTGTTTTTATGTAGGCCTACATATATTAAACTTGTGCAAATTGTTTATATAAATATATTTTGACATTTAAAAAGTTAAAGGTAGTTAACAACAAACAAACACAACATTTTCAATTTATTTTTTATTTATTTCATTTTAAATCTTAGCTCTGCCACTTTTTAGTTGACCACTGTCCCCAGCTGTCCCCTGGTGGCCCCTGGGAACTGTTCTTCACCACTGCGTCTGGGGTAGGATAGACAGTTTGTTTAGGTTTCCCCATTATGTGATCAGCATTTCCCAAAAGCATACTTAGCAACGGCATTTATTCCCTAGATACAGTTTATCTAATAAACTGACAACTGGGTGTACACATGTATTGTACATCACATTTCACATTGTAAAATTATCACCACCTGACTGAATGTAAATCAATTGCCATCTCACCAAAAATAACGCCAATGGTGTCTGCGTCCAGTGCGGCCCGCTGCTGGTCACACTCCTCCCTTTTGGACTATCTGCTTATTGTAAACAGAGAGAAGAGAGAAGTTAATATCTTCTTAATCAAGCTCATTCACTCAACTGCAACAGACTTCTTAGTTTCTTAAAATAACTGGTCATATAGTGACACTAACCTGTTGCACAGAAGAAGGGAGAACACAGCAGACTGGATTTATGGGAATGCTGAGCAATGCAGAGAAGGAGATAATGCCAGGAATACAGGTAGAAAAATAACAGATATGGGAAATTAAAAAATAAATATTGATAACCATTTAGAATAAATTGGAGTGGTAGGCTAAATGTCACATTGTTCTTTCATGCAATTATTGTCCATGTGGAAAAAGCAGGATACAAACATATAATACATGGAACTACTGTAATTTAGTATCCAAAATGTTAGTTGTGCAGTTGGTATAAATGCAGGTTTTGTCTTGTCTTGTCCAAAATATAGGCCTACTCATTAATAAACAACAAGGATTTCAAATTCAGTATATTGTAGAAAATATCTGCAGTTTTGGGATAATAGTAGGTAAAGGACAACCAGACACAATTGTAGAATATTCAATGATATAATTCATGTCAACCTAGTTATTACCTTCTGGCTTTGAATGAAAGCAGAAAGGACTCGATGAAAGTCGGACTGCCCTTCAGTAGGACCTGTACAAACAGTAAACATTAAAAGCACAAAATGAATTGCATATAATGCTTGGTAGCTAGTGCTAGTAGCCATCTTGTTCGTATTTGATATAAGATACAATATTGTAAAAAAATATCTGTAGTTTTGGATTGGGTTACCAAGCATTAATTGCCAACATGATACATGATAAACTGCCGCAATTGAGTGTTTAGGGGCAACCTGATTCAGATATTCAATGATGTGGAAAATCAGACATTATTATTAATTCAATTAAATATTAGCCTAGTATAGTCCTTACTGTTAGGCTGTGAGTAAAAGCAGAAGGACCCCTATGAAAGTCTAACCACTCCTCAGGACCTGCACAAACAGTAAAAGAAATGAAAAGCACAAAATGAACAACATAACAGAAATGAAATGAAATGCCTGTTACCAACCAAAAGAAGCTGAGATGTGATCCATCTGGTTAATATTTGATATAAGAGCCTAGCCTATATTCTAGAATATATCTGTAGTTTAGATTAGGGTATACAAAGCATTAATTGCAAACATGATGCATGATAAATGCAACAATTGTAAGACAACCTGTACAATTATAAGATATTTAATGATATAGAAAATCAAGTAACTCAATTAAATATTAAGTCCTTACCTTCAGGCTGTGAATGAAAACGGAAAGGTATGAAAGTCTAAGCACCCTTCACTTAAGGCCTGTACAAACAGTAAATTAAAAGCACAAAATGAACAGCATATAATGCTAGGTAGCAATGAAATGCCTGCTACTGGAAAAAACGAAAGGAGATGCTAGCCATCTTGTTCATCTTTGATTATCTCTCAGATTGCTTTGTCTGATATAGTGCATGTTTGATAACCCTCTTGATACTTGACTGCTTTCATGTCAGGTTTATAGTGTGAAATACAAACCTGTATGAACTAAAACTAGCACAGAATCACCGTCAGAAAACTAGCGTTAGCACAACTTTTCTGACAGAAAACTGTTATAACTATTCTCAATCGTTATTCATAGTAGAAAACATCCCTCTGTGTATCCTTCTGCTGAAATAAGATACTAACCTTAATTTCACTCGAAAACTGTTTCCATTTCCCATAAGATATTGAAGATTGACATGGAGGGGAGGCAGAGTAGTTGTGTGCAGACTCGTCTTCTCTTGATTTCTTCAGGGAAAGTTCGCGTTCTACCTCTCGCGTTGCCGTGGCTGGACGGTTAGTTAGCTAACGAGCTAACATTAGCTATTCGGCTGCTTGTAAAATATTTCGAAGATAGGGTTTTAGGTTGCAATAGCACAACTCTGTAATGTCTAGCTCGTTGTATTTTTCTATTCTAGGCTATCAAAGACTACAAACTCTTTAAATTTCATTCATGTCAAACACTTGCCAATTTCTCTGCACTTGCCAAACGTCCGCCATCGTTTTTAAAATTCAAAGTTGAAATTAGGGGCGGGGCTTCTAGAACACGTGATGTAAATATATTTCAAAATATATTTCGAAATGGTAAATATAAGTGAACAACAATGCAAAATATATTTCAATGTATTTGGAATATATGCCACATATATTTGTGACACTTTAAAATATATTTCAATATATTTCTTTTGTGTATGGGACGACAGAAGATAAAGTTTATTCTAGCACGGGTCAGCAGAATCACACAGTTAAACTTTTTTTTAGTACATGATCACAGAATTCAGTTTCACTGGTAAACCGGTCTTCAGTACCCTAACATACTCAATCACAGGTAAATCAGATCTTGAGACCCCGTTTACACAAACTCAGATAACCATAAAGACGCACATGTTTCTCTGCGGTTGCACCTCTCTGTTACACTTACCCAAAGGTGAAGACGGAGAATCCCACAAACTCCGGGCAAGGTGGAGATGTCGGAGAACCCCGTCTTCAGAGATTTGTGTAACTACCCATAACCGGAGCTCTAGCACCAAAGACTGTTGGATCAAACGAGAAGCACCTACGTTCGCGCATAGCAGTTCTATTCACAAGGGGCACCATCTTGAATGATGTCAGGACTTTTACCAATAAATCGTCTTTTTGGAGTTATCAGGTTTTTTAGGCATGTATCTCTCATATTCTGTAAGTGTTAAACATGATTTCAAGACTAATGTTGTAAACTGTTACTGTTGGTAACGTTATTTCTATCACATGAAGCTGCCAGGCAGTATTCATAGATATCGCGCTACGTCATAGAGTAATGCTGCCGCCATTTTGAGGACCGCCCACGACCTGGGACCTGGCTGCCTGGGACCTCCCAGAAACTTTGTAAACAATGCCGTCTCTCTGCTGCGCAGTTGGCTGTAACAACAGCAAAAGCAAAAAGTCAGGACATATATTTTATAATATCCCCAAAGACCCTACCAGACGACAACTATGGCTGGCTGCAATCAAAAGGGACAAATGGACGCCGACTGAGCACTCAAGACTGTGCAATGAGCACTTTATTTCTGGTAAGTTGACTCCTGAATTGACATTAGCTTAGCTATAATATCCTTGACAACTGCATTTGGGCTCTGTTTTTAAGAGATTTAAGACAACAAGTAAGATCTAATACAACCGTTGTTTATGTTTTGACCTATGGTTTAGCTTGGCAGTTGTTTTTTTTTACTAAAAATTATATGCTTCAGACGGACCCTTGCTGGCCAATGTTTTTAGCAGTAGTTTAGCAACGCTAGCGGCAAAACGAGGTGTCAAACTAAAGATTACAACCAGAAAAAGTAGCAGCGAAGAACCAATTTAACCATTTTATGAACGCTTTCCTCTTAAGTGGCCAAATACCGTTATCCCCTGTATTTTAAATGTCTAGTCACATACAACTTGTGTATTTCCTTTGCTTCAGCGCTAATGTCACAATTTCACCAGCTTACTAAAAAGGGATGTTTTGTTTATGTGCTTGGTCGCTAACAGCATTGCTCATTGCTTTGTCAGCTATCAATTACTTCTGGCCCCATCTCTATTCAGACCCTCCAGGATTTCGCGATGTTGCGATTTGCAACTTCAATGCAACTTCAACCAATCCCCGCCACTTCATCGCGGCCATGCAATTTTGAGGAATCACCGCACCTTTCCCGCAACTTCCTGGAACGTTTCTCGAAATATCACTCGCGAGTGAAATATCAACAGGAGCTTTTCCTGCTCCTTGTTTTGCGGTGCAAATATTACTGTGCAAAACGGCTGCTAATCACAATATTCTTGATCATTTAGGCTATTGTCATTTACGTTACGTTATGAGGGAAGTGTTACCTTATATTATGCATTGGACTGAATAAGCTCTCTTCCGTTGCGCGCATCTCTCTCCCTCTCCCTCCATGTGTGCGCGCGTGTGGATTCCAAAACACAAGTTATCCCAATGACGAATTCAAGCGGAGTTGCAATTTATTGCTAATGTAAGCTACACTAGAACTATCTCCACGGAGGAATTCGACAAAATTGACCGAGCCCCCTTGTCATAGGACACTAAATGCACATTAAGTTGGTTCCCATTCTTTAGGTTTATCAGAATTCAGAACAATCACATTTTTCAGTTTGTGTAAGCTAGCCTGCATCTTTTCCATGTTTTAAGATATCAAATCTTGTTTTGGCTTGTATGAAGTACAAAGCTTATTAGATGGCTTTTATATTTTTGCATTAAAATTAAGCAGATTTTTTTTCTTTCAGCCAAGTAATTGCCACACAAAAGTTATTTGTTGTATAACAAACAGTACAGCTCATGGCTTGCTGTGGAACTACTTCATTTGTAGCTTCTCAATATGTAAAGAGTGCTAGCTCCCTGACAATGGCTTCACATTAGGTATACCACAGTTTTACTAATGCTTAAATACAGTCTACTCAGTGCAATCAATCAAGCCCAATATGATTAAGTTTATGGTGATGAATATGATGAAGCGGAAGATGATAACATGCAACAACCACTCCCTCCTTCTTTGCTTTAAAGCAGCACTTTGCATTATATGAGATGTATTTTAAATATAATATTTTGTTCTGGTTTACAGATGAACTTGGATGGAATGTAGTCATATGAAGGGTTGATAACTAAAACCATAATTGCCATCAGCCATCCATGATGTGCATTCTGCAGTTCTAGATGGTAAACAACCTCAAGATAAAAGAAAACCTATAGTTGCAATATGGCATTGTTCACTGCAGAGTTATAACCACCTAACATAATCAAACACATCAAAATAGTGCTGCTTAAAAAAAAATTAAAAAAAATTCGCAACTTTCTGCAACTTTTCCTGGCCCCCGCAATTTTCTCGCAATAAAATGCCTAAAATCAGCGCAACTTCTGCCGCAACTTTTCAGAAAACCTGCCGCGAAATCAAGCATTTTTGACCGCAACAATCACAAAAAAGGCCCGCGAAATCCTGGGGGGACTGTCTATTATAGTAACTTTGGGCTAAGTGCCTTGCACTTGGATTGCATAGTCATACTGTAGTTAACCCAATTTTTACTTAAAGTGTCTAAGATGAACTCATTTCTCTCATTCCACCTCTGTAGGTCAGAAGAGTGAGAATCCACTGAACCCAGACTACATACCAAGTTTGTTTGCTTATCTTACCCCTGAGCAACATCAAAAACAGGTCAACAGGTACAGCAAATTTGAGCAAACACAGGCTGTGAAAAGTAAGAGGAGAGAGACACATGATGTGGCACCAGTGGCACCCTGTGACCATAACACTGATGACAGTGGAGAAGATGGACCTACATGTAGCCATGAGACAACTGATCACAGCTTCTGTCTAGACAATCCTGTCTATGCTCAGAGTGAGCCCTGCTCCAATGAAGCCTGCAAAGCAACTGTGAGGAGTCTATTGGAAGATTGTAATGCACTGCGTGCTGAAGTCTACGAGCTCAGGGAAACGGTCAACAAGTTATCATTCAACCAGCATACCTTCAAGGACAATGATGACATGGTGCAGGACTTAACTGGCCTTCCATCCTTTCCCAAGCTAATGGTTGTCTTCGCCTTTGTGTCAGAATTCCTTAAGGTGGGATCTGGACTGTCACCCTTCCAAAGCTTTGTAATGACTCTAATGAGAATGAGACTAAATTTACCACTTCATTTCTTGTCATATGTGTTCCATGTTCCAAAGTGTACTGCAGGCCGAATTTTTAACAGTACTTTGAATGTATTGCATGATAGGTTGTCTGGATTCATATATTGGCCCAATAGAGAAGATATTCAAATTAGTTTACCCATGTGTTTCCAAAATAGTAATTTCAGAAATTGTACTTCCATAATTGACTGTTTTGAAATTTTTATTGAGCGACCTAAAAACTTAAAAGCAAGAGCACAAACCTATTCCCAATACAAGCACCACAACACTGCAAAGTTTTTGATATCCATCACTCCACAGGGAGTAATATCATTTGTGTCTCGGGGATGGGGGGAGAACTAGTGACCGGTACATTACAGAAAACTGTGGATACCTGGAGAATCTGTTGCCCAATGATTTGATCCTTGCCGATCGAGGGTTTACAGTGGGAGACACTGTTGGATTGTATAGTGCTCATCTCAAAATACCAGCCTTCACGAGAGGAAAACAACAACTCCATCCACATGAACTTGAATATTCAAGGGGATTAGCAGCTGTCCGTATCCATGTTGAACGGGTGATTGGGCTTGTTAGGAACAAGTTCACCATTTTGCAGAGCACAATTCCCATTTCTCTTTGTCAAACTGCAACCCCAGGACAGCCTACATCTCTTGACAAGATGGTAAGAGTCTGCTGCGCTCTGTGCAACATTTGCCCGCCTGTTGTCCCTTCGCAATAGTATGGGTAGTAACCCTATTACTGATCCTGTAAACATCTTAATATTGTAAATAATGTAATAAACATTGCAATATTGTAAATAATGTAAAACCAATAATAATTGTAAATAATATAGACGGGCTACAAATCAATTCTTGTACATTGCATATCTTTGGGGTATGTAAATAAAAGAAGAAAAGATTAAATGATGTAACACAGAAATGTATTTATTGTCCATATATATTCTTCATATTGTTGCAATATAACAATTCATTGTGCATTGATACCAATTTTATACTGTACATTCAACCTTTGGTAGTGGATGAACAAATCTAAAACCCTGCCCTCTGCTTCAGGGGTCATTCAATAGCCAAAAGTGACAAAAACATCTAATTAAAAGACTAGACTTCTTTTCTACATTCAACACCATGTCTTAGGTACCCTGGTCAGCTGGCAGGTCTTGTGGAAGTGTTTTCGCAGCGTGAGAGCAGACTTCTCCAAGGCCTGCCTTGCAGGTGCAATGACCCATCACTACCGTCCCGTACTGCGATCCAAGGATGTGTTGGGGTCACAGACAGATTTTGAGAATGCTTCACCTTCAGATTGAAACACATTGAAAGTTTAAAGTTAACTAATATAATTCAAGGGATTCATAGCTTTGACACAAAGGCTACCATTGTTTGAGACAACTCAATTGCATTAATATGTTCAAATTACCAAGGCCAGTCAAAAGAAGGCACTGCAGTTTCAGCACTAAATGAAACTTGTTGAGATGTTAGCATGCAACAATGTGTAAAGCTAGACAAGTATTTTGACATTTTAGCTAAAACCAACTGTGGAGCTAAACCATTAATCAAAACACAAACAATCGTTCTCCAAAATCTTGCTCATAGCTTCGGAAAAAGTGGCTGGTTGAATTACTACAAGCTATCAAGACTGGTTGTAACAAAAGTTGTGTAGCAGCATAGCATAGCATAACATAGCGTTAGCATAGCATAGCATAGCCTTGTCGGCTCATTTTAACACACGCCAGTTGCAGAACATGTAAATAAACTCTTTATCTTACCTTTCCTGTTATTAAGAATAGTTTCTTCAACTTCAGATGGTAAATTCGAGGATCGTTCACCCATCCTGATTTGAAATATAGGTAAGCTTCTGTGCTCTTGAATGCCTTCAGGGACTCCATAAGGACCAAGTAAATGAAAATATCACCAAAAACTATGTTTGGTAAACTGACAGCGGACTTCAGCGGCTCTAACAATCCCGTTGGAAGTTCATACGGATCAAAACCTAAAATGCCGATTTTATTTAAGTAACGTTGCTTTTCGTCAGCAGAGAGATGAGCGATTTTCTGACTAGCCATCGTCAATGAGCTTCGCGGTCCCACTGGTCCCTGTTCGGTCCTAAAGATGGCGGCGTCAACAAAAAAGTCACGTGACTGAAACCCATGAATAGCCTACTAAAATTTCAAGTTGTTAGCGAGCTAACGCTAGCGATCTAGCTAACGTAATGTTTTACATTTATATTTGAGATTTAATTTATTGACAGCCTGCGGGTAACATTACTGAGTTCATTTTAACTGGACAGAGCAAACGTAAACATAGTTTACAGCAATATGTGAGGTTTGAGCAAAGTCCAAAACGACTAGCTTATAGTTAGCATATAGCTATGTCGTCATGGTAACTGCCAAACAAACCCTCTCTGTCTAAAGCTAAAAAGCAGACTTGGTTCATACAACATTGTTTTGCAGAGGAGCGATTGAATTGTCATTTGTTGGTTTCATTAATGATCACAGACAATATTATGGTACACATACATTAATATCATTCTATAATTTCTTAAGGAAAAATGTTAATGATGTGACGTAATGTTAATGTGACACTGCTGCTAATGCAGACCGAAACACTTCACCAAAGATCATGGAATACTGAGCAAGATAAGGCATCATAATACATTTCAATGGGAGCAAACTGGAATATTTCCTGTCTGCATAAATGCATTACATCACAATAAGAAAGATTCTTTAAGTCTGCATAAATCATTACATCACAATAAGAAAACATTCTTTAAGTCTGCATAAAGGGGGATTCCCCCCCCCCCCTTGCAAAAATAGAACCAGGAACTGAACCAGCGTTGACACCTCTCGCTCCGCTTGAATCCTCTCTGACTTCACGTTTGTGGCCATCTGCCACGATGTTGCTCCCTTGAAAGATCTTTGATAAAACTGTGACGTGGTGGTTAATTGTCACCGCCTTTCTTAGCCGTTTTTGATGTTTGTGTAAATGCGATTGTTTTCTTACTCGGGGAGGGGAAGATAACCGGTTTCTCGAAGACCCGGGGTAGTGTAAACTAAGCATCAGAATTCAACTCAGGTAAGCATCAGAATTCAACTCAGGTAAGTTTCACAGGTAAACAGTTCTTCGGTTCTTCAGTAACACAATCAGGCAATCATCACAGGTAAGAAGATCAGATCTTCAGGTTTCAACTCAGGTAGGCCTAGTTTCACAGGTAAACTGTGAAAAGTGACAAACACAGGTAAATCAGATCTTTAGCATCAAATACAAGTAGCCAAACAGTCTTTGCAGTCATCACCAAGCAGGTAAGTCCGTCCTTCCACAGGCAAACAGATAAGACAAAGGACAGTTCGTAGAGACTCAGAGCTG
The DNA here is from genome assembly GCA_027497455.2 of Sardinella longiceps. NCBI lineage: Eukaryota > Metazoa > Chordata > Actinopteri > Clupeiformes > Clupeidae > Sardinella > Sardinella longiceps. The sequence goes on from JAODXP020005962.1 coordinate 41,799, forward strand.
GGAACAATTGAAAAGCATTGCCTTTGAATGGCCTAGGATTATGGATTACGGTAGTTTTAGACTCATTTTAATGGCATATAAAATCCTCAGATTTTTTAGAATAAGGCTATGAAACAGACATTAGACAAAGTGGGCATTTCTACAAGCTTTACAGAAAGAATGAGTACACTTGTAGGCTTACCAACCATACAATGAACCACTGCTTTTCAGCATGCTTATGCAAATTTCAGAAAAGAAATATCTAGAAGCACTGCGTGAAACAATGTTGCAATTTTGACGACCGGGGGAAAATCTGCGCTATAAAAAAGACAAACGCGGGAATATCTTCCTTTCTCACCTTACTTTGATCTGAAGTCAGATTGAGTGTTATCGTGTGATCTTTTCGTCAATTGATGTGTAGTTAGTTTTTGCTATTTTATACTGCAGTGCAAAGCAGCAAAATCTCTAGGCTACGGCAAGACATTTACTTTTTTCTGTGAATTTAATGATAACTAATCTCACATTTGTGTCTGTGCATCAGTTTGTCATGGTATTTGGGGCTTCCCACCTTCGTAGCTTGGTAGATGGCATTGTTGAGATGCCAGTTAGCGGGCTGAACTTCGGGTACAGCAGCACCCCAGGCGCGTCTGCTAGTGCCATCAGGCAGGAGATGGTGAGTATGTCGATGAGTATGTCTCCTGATCTGGTTTGTATAATGGCGCCAAGCAACAACCTAACATCAAGCCGTACTGTGGAGGAAGCCGGCAAGGACTTTGAAGTGTCCGAAGTGCTTTACACCGTTGGACAAGAGTGAGTAGCCTATACTGATTTTTCCCATTGAGAAAAATATATGATGCCTGCTTACGTGAAATGTATGTAATATAATGCCACGTGCCTTAATGCAACAGCTTAGAGGAGCGCCGCATTTTGCCCACAAGCGCACTTTAAGAGCGCAGTAGCCTACTTAGTTAACGGAAACCGGCGGTCTACTTTAGGCCTAAATTCAAATTATTGGGGTAGGTTTTTCAAATGAATATAATTTTGATGACGGATGACATTGAGCTTTATGCTGTCGTATCAGGTGTCTCAATCTATGGTAGACAATATATTTGAGGCACCTTAATATTTTGTTTGCAGTTTGTCTGTGTATATTATGATCAATCAAGGCTACATGCAATATAAATGTAAATGAAATGAAACTTGATATTTAAACTCGATGTACATGAATAGCTTTAGTTTCTTTGTGCTCTCAGTGTCAATTATTTGAGTGGTTATGGTGAGAGCAAAAACTGCCTCAACTTAACACAGTCTACTCTCTCTCTGTACAGGTTTTTGTCTTGGACTTCCCACCACGGCTGAGTTTAAGCAGTGACTACCAGGCTCACGTGAGGGCAGAATTCCATAGGATTGCAGCCCGCTTGCACGTTCCTTACAAGTCCATCAGCGAGCACTTCCCTGGGGATAGCACTAGGTTATGGTGCAGGGATGGTGTTCACCTGAGTGACTGTATGGGCATGTCCAGGTTAGTGGACCTCTTGTGGTGTGTCAGCTATTTGATTTTGCACTCACCTCAACCTCTTCCCTCAACCCCATCTAAACCTAGATCGACAGTTAGGGTGACTCCTCGCGTTGTGGTGAGAGGGTCAAGGCCTGTGACCTGGCGCTGTGGTCAGAGGTATTAAACTTTCACAAGCTTTACAAATTTGTACATTTATGGTAACAAAGTTAGACTCAAAAACATGCATTATTTTCCAGGTTGTGTGCGGTGTGAAGAGGATGGCTGCGCACAAACATTTTGAAGAGGTCTACACAGTGAGTAAAAATTCAATGTACAATATGCGTTGTTGGCTTTGCTGAATTACTTAATTGTTTTCATTGTTTTCATAGGGACGTGGTGGCATGGTATGTGATGTTCTGGATGTCCACGTGCTCTGCCAGCCAAAAGGCTACGGGCAGAGAGTGGGTGTGGGTAACAGCTTCCAGGCGAGCAAGGGACACGGTAGGCGCAGGCAGACCAGGCAGGCGGGACACAAGAGGAAGGGTAAGTGGTGTGGCTCGGCCTGGTGTGTCTGGCAGTGCATCTGGCGGTGTGAGTGGTGGTGTGTCTGTTGGTGTGAGTGGTGGTGTCTCTGGTAGTGTGAGTCTGTCTCAGGTATACCATGTGTCATTTGGTGTGGATGATGTGTTGCTGGCATGTGGGATTCCTGTTTGGACCAGTGTGGATGGTGGTGTGAGTGGTGGCGTGTCTTGCGGTGCATCTGGTGGTGTGTCTGATGGTGTGGATGATGGTAATGGTACATGTAAGTATAAACTGAAAGGTGGTGCTAGGTCACACATCAAAAATAAGAATAGGAGGCATAGAGTAGACTATAAAGCAATAGCTACAGGTATTGATGTTCTTCAGGCGACGTATTAATTGTTCCCGCCACGGCTGTGGACGGAATGAGACGCTTCCAGTAGTTCACTGATTGCAGTAGGATATACACATTTTTAAGTCTGTTGCTTACATTTGTTGAATAACTGTACGTTCAGACTGCCAGCGATAAATTGCAAAGAGTCGCCGAAGACTCCCAAGAAACATCGCTTGAGCACAGCAACCAAAACGGCAAATTTGCCCAAGACGTTAGCATTCAAACTTCTTCTCTATTGGCATCTCACCAGTAAACCGACATTCTGATTGGTAATCGCCCAACAGCATCATAGCTCATTACATAAAGTTAACCGAAGTTTAACTTGATTTTATCGCCCAAGTCGCCTGCTGCTTTTGTCGCCCAAATCGCCGGTCCCAATACAAAGTCAATTACTTCTGTCGCCCATGTCGCCTGAATCGGTCTCGGTCTGTACGCACAGTAAATGAACTTCTTGAAGATTCATATAAACATCGTTCAATTCATTACCTAAAAGTTTAGTAATATTTTAGCGATCGTTTTGACATGCACATAACCGATTTTTCCCATAGCAACCCCCGTTGCTATAGACTCAAATGCGTTAATCAGTCGTTTTTGTCGTCTTTTATGCATAACTTGCCTTCTGACCATGGACAAATCACTTTGACGACATCACAGATGATATACCGATACTACCAGATTCAAATCACTGCAACAGATAAAATATCAAAGGCACAGGAGAATATTTTTAACTTCGCTGAACAGGTTGTAAATACACTTCTGCCATCCAAGATGACAGATCACGTGGTAACAATGACGTGCTTGCAGAACATCAATAGCAGAAGTAAATGCATTACAGAGTATGTATAGTTTAGAATTTTGGAGTGCTGTCGCAAAAAAACTTAGATAGCCTTCCTACAGACCTGAAGATTTGCGCCGCAGTTGTTTTCACCTCAATAGAATTTGGTTTGAAAATAGAGGCAACATCTACCAACTGCTTAACAACAACAACATATCTTTACCTTCTCTACAACAACATTCATCACACATTTCAACACCATCAAAGCGAAAGCTGAAATGGACATGTCCTCCACAGAGAAAGTAGGACTAAATAATACTGCATACTTTTCACCGGTAGTTGTAGATAAACTTTTCAAAATTTTCTTGCCCACAATACCAATATGGTCAAATATTGTCATAGGACATTTGCACAAATATAATATTAAGAATGTGACAGATGTCCATTCTGATAAAACAACGTCAATTTGTGAGGTGACATTTAAAAACACGAAAACGTTAAACTTAAATAATGGAAAAATTCAGGGACAACAATAGAGGACCTCGTACAGTTTAGAAATGCATTTAGAGGTTAATCCGCCCACGTGTTCCATGATTTTTACGGACACTCTCGACGTTTTACTTGTTGTTGTAACGAGAGCATGTAGGAAATCTGTAATTAGGAAACCCATGTCTGCAACCAAAACGTTAGTATTGCAAATGCAATCAGCCGGTGTTGTAACATATTCACTTAAATCGGTAGTTTGCCACAGGGGCGCACTAACAAAGGCATTACTGGAGCATTCTGTTCCAACGTGGTGTAGAAATAAATGCCAGCGATTTAGACGTACATCCCATGACATATACTTAGAGTTATGAAAAGAATGGTGTTATTTTTATTTACGAAAAGTCAATCACAGGAATAGAAGATTTAGTCCTCCTTCAAATGAGGCAAGCACAGCCTCAACAGATTAGCCGTGATAGGTCTATTGTCCTTCTACAAGAGTCTTTAACAATGATAGTATGGAGCACGTAGGTGTTGGAGAGTAGTGACTTGTATTTCACCGTAATTACTGTGCGTTCAGACCGAGACCGATAAATTGCCAAGAGTCGGCGAAGACTCCCAAGAAACATCGCTTGAGCACAGCAACCAAAACAGCAAATTTGCACATGACGTTAGCATTCAAACGTTAATCCTGCTTCTCTATTGGCATCTCACCAGTAAATCGACATTGTGATTGGTAATCGCCCAACCGCATCATAGCTCATTACATAAAGTTAACCGAAGTTTAACTTGATTTTATCGCCCAAGTCGCATCGCCCAAGTCGCCCAAATCGCCGGCCCCAATACAAAGTCAATTACTTCCGTCGCCCATGTCGCCTGAATCGGTCTTGGTCTGAACGCACAGTTAGAGCATGCAAAAATCACGTCATGAAACAAGGCAGGGACATTTGTAAATCAGAATATGTGGAGAAAGGACACCGGTATTAGCTCGTCATGTACTACATACAGTAAGTGTTGCTTGACTGCTTTTACATAGAGGAAAGAAATGCTGCAAGAATCAATTTACCGGTAGCCTAACAATTACAAAGTGAAAAAATCTTATGATGTGTATAATCAGCTTTTAGCTCAAGCAAACAAATACTCACTAGCAGCTTATAAACGAACAGGAGTTGGCTCCAGTAGTTCAGTTTTACGCACAATGAAATGTGGACATAGGTATAGCCTTCGTTTAGATGGATGAACTAGTCGTATTGCGTAAACTTAGATATTGGTAAGTGTACATCCGATTGTATGGGCGCAGAGTCAGATGATTCTTGTGTCCAAAAGCTGGCCATTTGAAGCGACGAGCAAAACACATGCGTAGCCTTTCTATGGGTAGCATAAATTGACGCGCTGTCTCGCTCATTCCTCAGGCGAATTTTAGTTAGATGTCAAAGGTTCTAGTTGTTCTAGTTTGTTGGGAAGCTGTCTGCGCTGGTCAGACATTCTACAACTACACCTGACTTGACTGAACATGTTGAACTTTTCCAACTGTTCCCGAATAGAACAGGCAAATGCAAACTAATGGTCCACACTGACCCAACCGTTTGTGATTGTTGGCGTTTGTCAGAGATTGTTAGCGTTTGTTGGGGTAGTCTGGAAGCAGCTTATGACTCAAGATTCTGCATTGTCTTTCAATCTCATTGTCTGGTCATAACCAGACAAGGGTCTGGGATCTCAGTTATTGAGAAACGATTGCTTGCTGAGATGTTTAAATTCAGACTATTGTATTAGCCCTTGTCTGATTGCTTATTGTATTCTCACGCTGCATTCTTAAAGTTCACTAGCTAGCTCGTGTTAGATGCAGCCGATGCGAATGAGATCAATGGCCAGAAATCTAGATGGAATCGTGGAGGGAGATAAAAATCGAGCGGAAGTACAGTATGTTGAAAGGCAATGGCCAGGCTACACAACTCATGAAACTGTTGCACAAAATGTCTACGGAAATAATGCCGTATGTGTTTGATCTAGAATCCAAGGAAGAAGGAGAGATATTAGATGAATTGGAGAGATAGCAAGAAGAATTGCTTCCAGATTGTTGAACATTTCAGAATGGTACTATTTGCATGTGAACTTATTGTGAGACTTTTGTTCTCTTTTCCTAAATGTGTGTTCTTGCTCATGAAACAGATGGAAAATACATGAAAGAAAATTGTATACAGTGACTAAGTAACATTGACTGTAAAAGATTATTTTCTCTACCACTAAGAAGAAAAAAAAAATGTGTCTAAATGGAATCTCTGTAAACGCATGAAACCGATGTAGTGCTTATGCCGCTCCCTCAATTGACCTTTTGCGCGACCAAACCCCCAAAACGGTAAGTGACCAATCATAGCAATTGGTTACTAAGCTCGGGACCTCAGTCAAGCTAGCCATTTTGATGAATGGAAGTCTATGAGAGAGACGTCTACTCGAGAAGAGAAAATTAAACGTTGCGCTTATGGCGTGTGTAATTCTGACAGCCGACATCCAAAAAGGCTGGAGGGAGGGGTAAAATTTTATCCCTTCCCGAAACCCAAACCCCAGAGAGAGAGAAATGCCTGCTGTGGATCAAACAATGTGGACGACCCCCCCATCAGCTGAATGTCAGCAGCATAAACAGAGGCACCTACGTTTGTTCCAAGGTAGCTAAGAAGCTATATCAATGTCGCTAAACTCCGCCCACTGCATTGAAAACGTGAGAAAACCCCTGCTTCAAATACGATTCAGTTTTACCATCTTGCCGTTTCTCCAAAAAATTGCTTGTGATTTCTTTGGGTAAAGCCGAAATTGACACAGTTGAAAACATGTTGCCACGCCATTCATACCAATGCTAAGAACCTGGGAGACGTGAAAGCTTGACTGATATAGCAAGGTGTTGCTAAGGTGGGAGGAGTTTGCAGAAGGGTCAATTAGAGTCGTCTGCCCTCAATGACCAGAAGAAAGACCCAAAAGTTGTCAAAGATGATAGCTGATGCTAAAAGGCTGGTATTCTACCAACGGTGGCTGTTTTGTGTTCACCGACAGCAAAGTCGTAGCCTGGCATGGTGACCATGGCCGCTTTTCTCACTTACTTTCGGTATCCAATCGCAGAACAAAAAGGGATTTGTACGGCCCTCAATTGCATTTTACATCACGTGGTGGCTCTGGTATTGGCTACGAGGTATGTACAGACGCTATGATAGACGTTCGTAGCACCCAATAAGCGGCTCTGGACAATCGTAAACGATGCTTCTGCTACGAGAAATGCAATAGGTAGGTCCCCAGACTAAATATCACTTGTGATTTTAGTTTGGCATTTGCCAGGCTAGCAAAGTCGAGTTACTACTTTGTATAATTTTGGATAATAAAGCTGTAATGTTTCAACAAAATCATTGGGAGTCGTGTCAGTCCAAGCAAGCAAATATTTTGTATAATGTGAAAAGAGATGGCTAAAATAGCTACCACAATGACCGCTGCTTGCCATGCTTTTCGTGAAAATAGCCTATTGTTTTATTTAGCCTTTAGTCTAAACTAATATTTTGGACAGGTTCACCTGGGTCATTCTGTCGATAACTTCGCTTTCACATAACAGGAAACTGGGCATACACTGTGCGATATTTTTGATCGTTCAACGCAGCACCAGCTCAAACTGTACGATTAATTTGCAGGGGTTAAAAGTTCATAGATCATCGTTAATGTTCTCACACTGTGCGATCTCATATTTGGCAACGACGCAACTGCTCACACTGCGCGAGCGAATACTGAGCACAAAACTCACAATTAAGGGAAGAAACCACTAGAAGAACTCTTCTTGCCTGTTTGCGCTCTTCCAGTGTAGAAAAAGAAATGCATGGGCATACAGGACTTTGAAGACATGGGTTTTGTTTTACCTAGTGTAGCAGGTAGACTCCCCTGCTATGCCACATGGTCTCTTCCGCTACTAATGAGGGGGTGGGGCCGGCAGCCATTATTCAATCTAGCACCAGTGGAGCCCTACTTAAGAGAGGCACTAGCAAGTGGTAATGTAGGCTCCACTGGTCTGACACCCTGTTTTTTTGTTGCTGCAGTCTCTTGCAGGCAGTCTGCATCCTTTTAATGTAACTTGAGCTGTGCTGCTGTCTTGTCTTTTGTCATGTTTTGTTTTGAGGTTAGTTTGGTTCCTTTTTATATCTCTTTGTTTTGTTTTACTTGTCTTGTCCTTTTCTAACTTATTTTTCCCTTAGGAGGGAGGGAGGGAGGGGGCCGGCCGGAACACTGTGTGGTGTGCTGTGTGTATTGCTTATTATAGCTGAGTGCTTTGCTGAGTAATCAATTTGCATTCTTTCATTATGTTTGCATGTATGTAAACCTGAATCACGCTTTCATAGATGCCACCCTCAGACCCCCACTTCCCTTTTTTGTTAATAAACCTTTTTGTCTTGGAATTCTTGTCTCATAGTGATATTCGAACCTGTTAAGATCTGTTCTTATCTAATCCCTTAAGGATTCCTTGAGGCCTTAGGCCTCAGGTGGCGTAGTCTGGCTACCGTGTTTGGGCTTTTAGCTTTGTAACAGACCATCCTGTTACACTAGCACTGAAAGTGAATTCTGCATTATGTCTATAGCTTGCTGAATTCTGCACCAACTTTCATTGATGCAAATAAATAGGTTCTTTTTGGTTTAGTCCACTTGTCGCCATGGCTTCAGTACACTTTCACTTTACCAATCGTATCCGAGCAGGCTCAGAGAGCAAAAAACATTAAGTCAATAGGGAAATCGTGTCGTGGCTGTGCTTAAACTGTGCGAACACCCTCACGAGGGACGACAGAATATCAAACCAGTTTGATTTTCAGCCGACCCTACGATTGTCCATCGGGAGGTAGTCATGGGAGGTTAATCGCTTCTCGTTACCCTGTGTATACTACACGATATGAGGCGCGCGAGTGAGCTGAAAATCGTCCCGATCAAGAAATTCTCGCACAAGTGAAAAATCGTGGCAAAAAATCGCAGTGTATGCCCAGCTTAACAGGACAGGACTAACAGAGAAATTGAGGCTCCTCTCCTCTCTTGCGTTTGAAAAGACGTCTGTGTGCATCGAGGTAACATTAACATCGAGGTTTAGGGGTGGGGCAATGACATCACTAGCACAAAATGCCGTTTACACAGTGCACATGAAGCGTCTGAAACCGGTGATTTCAAATTCATCCACCCTAGACCCTAGTTTGGAAAATGTTTGGTTTCATGGCATGAAAACCCCGGCTCCATTTAGACGCAAGGCCCAAACGGTCAAACAAATGCACGTTTATGGGTTTAGGCAGCTCCGTGTAAACTGCACCTTAAACTCTCTGCCAATACTGGTGCCTGTACAGAAGAAGCCAAATGCCATTGTCATGTTAATGACCGAGTCAACAGAGGACCCTTTATCTACCACAGCAAGATAAGGCATTGTGTTCTTTTTAATAAGCCACTCTCCTTGTATTGTCAGTGTACCTTATCGTCTGTAATAGAAAATATCCACTCGGTCCCTGACTAGCTTAATTATTATTAGCCATCTGTATTTCTGAACCAGGACTCATTCTTTCACATTCTTTACCGCGTTGCACCTTCAAGTAACTTCTCTTGCAGTGACATACCCACACAAACACACACACACACATTCTTTCCTTCTTTCCCATGCCATTGTGCTGTGTGTGAGCCTAGGGCAGCATTGCAAGATGTCTATGATCTGAGTCTGCCAGAGAAACGAGGTTAATAATGTCTTTGAGGAAAGTCCTCGGCACTAACCCCTTTCAACTGATTTTTATCATGAGGGGCTTTAAGTAACACTGTCGAATTTGTATGCTGGTTTGTATCCAAGAGCACTTATTTTATTATGCCATAGCCAAGTTGTTGAATTCTGTTGCTCCAAGCACTCTCTTAACCCTCTCCTTTTCCCTGTCTTTCATAGTGTCTCTACTCTCAATTGTTGATTTTTTTATTATGTGGCTGTAATGCATATAATATTATGTTCTATTTATTTATTTAAGTGTGTCACATTATGTAGCTAACCCTTATGAATGAATTTAAATGCATTTGCATTTGCCTTGCGTCAACATTTCTCATTGAAGCTGCAGCACCTGTACTTCTGTATTTTGTATACTTTGTGTAATTGCTCCACATTTGCTTGAAGCACATTTCAATAGTCTGATTGCAGGTGCTCATTGTGTGTGTGTCTGAGTGAGTGTGTGTGTGTGTGTGTGTATGCGTGCGTGCGTGTTTGTGTGTGTATGAGTGGGTGCAGCATCACTGGTATTGTAGCAGGCTTGAGCTAATACCCTCAGCAGAGGCAGTATATCTCCACCTCTCAAATCCTCCTTCCCTTCCCTCTGCTGCTCTCTCCCCCTAATGACACTCACAACAAAAGCACCCAAAATAGACTGCTCTGGAACTACAGCTTTCCTCCCACGCGCTCTCCAGGTTTTTATTTAACCTCTGGGAGAAATCTCATACTATAGGCTACGCTACATGTGGTTCTTAGTTATTGACATTTTAGCTAGCTGTGTTTTTATCAGTACGGGTAGTGGTACCAACACTCACAAACAAACATTTAAAGCAATCCTAACAATAAATATGTCAAGTTGTCAATGTTGCTAGACCAAAATGAGACCAAAATGCTCTTACCCACATATGTACTGTAACTCCAGGTAAGGGGGTCAATAACCAATTTTCATAAAGAGGTGAACTATTCCTTTAAGAAGATTGTGTCTTCGTTTCTAAGATAACCACATTGCTATTGCCCCTGTTGTAATACTATAAATTTAAAACACAGTCGCGTCAATTAATATTATCCTCAACTGTCATATTACATGTAGTTTAATAATTATTATTAATTATTATGTCAATTTTGGCGACCACGTGCTTTGAGCAGTGAATGTGGCTGAATACTCTCTGAACGCTTCCGAAACATCAGAAACTTTGCAGAAGGTACGGTATTAGTTCATGCTTATGTAGTTCTGACTGACATAGAAGCACGTTGATTAAAAATGTTTTGGAAAACAGTCGTGGGCCTGGTGGGTCGTTCGAGGCACAGGTCTTTCTACTTCCAGAGGTCATGGACATGACGTTTTTGCAGAGGTGTCTTTTACTTTTCTATACTTTATTCCATTACTTTTTTTTCTGCCTACTTTTCACTTTACTCCTCAGGCTACATTTTCACGCAATTATCGGTACTTTCTACTCCTTACATTTTAAAAATCACCTTGTTACTGCTATTTCTTTGTAGTCCAGGCAAAGTAGCATTTTTCGCAGGACTAATTGTAAAAGAATTTTTTTCAACTTGGATCATTCCTATGAGATGTCCAGAACAACATACTAAAAGTCCTAAGAAATCCTAGTTGAGGAAATGTTAAAATAGTGGAGGAAAGTAAATTTCCCATTGAAATGAATGGGATTCGGGTGGATTTTGGAGGAAAATGTACACTACTAGTACATTTTGGCCTGAAACATGAAGGGGAAACTACTTTCACCATATATCCCATACATTTTCTGAAAGCAAACACCCTCAGCATATTCTATAACATGGTATGGTTTGACATTGGGGTATGCCCCACCCTCCTCATTACAATATATCCCAAAATTAAGAAATTTGGAATTTTCAAAATGGGCAATTTTTGGTGACATTTAGGCCAATGGCGTGTAGGGAAAACATATTAGACCCCATAAACCATATATTTTCTGAAAGCTTATATGCCCTTACCTCACTCACGTCAGATCATGCGCTACGTAACTTTCGTAAGGCCTCCGCGCAACGATCTGATGTTGATGCCATTGGGAGGGATTTCAAGCCCAATATTTCCTAACCGGACCAGTCAGGGCTGCTGGCTGCTGTAGAGGGTGTGACGTAGCGAAGAAGCAACTGTTTTGAATCCAACCAATCCAACAAACGTAACCAGCGTCATCGGTTGGTTTCGATGTGGTTGGCTGAAGTGTACTTCAATTAAATTGATGGACAAGCCGTTTGTCCAGTTAGATTCAAGGATTTCTGGCTCCTGAAATAAATTGTCTATCGCGGAGGATCAGATGTTCGCGCGTAGCGCTACATCTGACGTGAGTGAGGTAATATATGCCCAGGATTTCACCCCCAAATTTTTTCTCACATCCCACCCACCTCCTTATTTTAAAGCTTATGCCTATTTTGGGGGAAAATGAAAAAATATGTGCATTTCTTGAACAAAAGTGCCTATGGAATGTATTAGAAAGTAATAAATCTTGGAAAGTAATATGTTTTTTGAAAGCAATGGGCTTCAGGATCTTTGTAAACATAAATTCAGATAGGTTCCACCCCCCTCCTCCCATTGATACCCATTTATAGATCAGCTGGTATTGGTGATTTTGGTGTACAGCCAATGTGTTTGGACCTGAGGTATTAAAAGAAAACTAATCTACCCCTTATGCTATACCTTTTCTGAAAGCTTATATCCACAAGGTATCATATAAAATGAATTGAGACAGGTCCCACCCTCTTCATCTCTTCACTATACATGTATATGGGTGTATTTGGGGCTACTTGGATTAGTGTATAGCCCATATACATATTAAATTCATTTTTCAGAAAAACTTGTAATACAAAAAATGCTACTTTTCATGAGTACTTTCATTGTATAAAGTTTTATTTTGATAGGACTAAAGGAAAAAAATAGCCCTATTCAGACCTATTCTGGCCTATATTGGTACACATATCGGATTGAGAAGAATTTAACATATTTCCTCAACTAGGATTTCTTAGGACTTTTAGTATGTTGTTCTGGACACCTCAAAGAAATAATCTAAGCTGAAAAAAATTCTTTTACAATTACTCCTGTTTTTGGTCCCAAAATGGGCTACTTTGCCTGGACTATTTGCGCATG
>JAODXP020005963.1:5000-10000 GCA_027497455.2 Sardinella longiceps
CACACACACACACACACACACACACACACACACACACACACACACACACACACACACACACACACACACACACACACACACACATGCATGGACACACTCTCACACACACTTGTCTGTCTGGGAATTGCCCTTGTACATGAAGAGTACTGTTTATCTGTGCAACCCACAAGGCTAGGGTGTGTCTGCTCTCTCTCTCTCTCTCTCTCTCTCTCTCTCTCTCTCAAATTCAAATTCAAATTCAAAGAAGGCTTTATTGGCATGACTGTGTACAATATTGCCAAAGCACAGTTACAGTATCAATAGAAAGTAATAACAATAATAATGACAAGTAATAATAATATACTTTTTTTTTTTTTTTTCAAGCGTTTTTCATAATGTGGAGATCATGTAGACTGTTCTCTCAAGATATGGCAGGAATACACATATTCAGAGGCTAGATGTATGCATGTATCTATTTCCCCCAGGAGGAATGATAGTTTTAGTTTGTTTGGTAGGATAATGAATCCTGGGCAAACATTTTCAATTTTAGAATAAAACATCTCTCTAATGTCTTTATATTTTGGACATTCAGTGAGAAAATGTATTTCGTCCTCTATTGACCCATTACTGCAATGAGGACATATCCGCTCTTCCCTATTCACAAAGGTTTGCCAGTGTCGCCCCTTTTCCACGGCAAGGCTATGGTCGCTGAGTCTGTACTTTGTTAATAATTTTCTAAGTTTATGGTTCTGAATTAGTGTTAGGTATGAAGCCAATTTGTAATCCGTTTTAATTTCTCTATATATATTCAATTTACTTATTTGTCTAGTTTTTTCATTCCAATTGATAATATAATTGTCTTTAGCATTCTTTTCTAGTTGTTTCAATTTTGAGGCTAAGTTCATTTCTCTTTTGTTAAGTTTGTGTTTTTGGACTAAGTAATTTAGGGGGTCTCTCTCTGGGTGGCTACTCCACAATTTTGCAGCCGTGTGGTGGTACCTTTCTGGTTTGCTAATTTGCAAATGGTGCCAGAATTTTGCTGCTCTTTTATGGATGTCAATCAGCAGAGGGTATCTTCCTAGTTCTGCCCTGCACCCCATGTTTGGACAGCTCCTGTTTACCCCAAGGATGTTTTTGCAAAATTCAAGATGAAATATCTCGGTCTGACTTTTTTCCCACGTGTCCAGTTTATCCTTGTATTTTGTACCCCAGATTTCACTTCCATACAGCAGTATTGGTTTTAGAAGGGAGTCGAATATCTTTAGCCAAAGTCTTGTGGGGGGATTATATTTGAGTAATGATTTTCTTAATGTGTAATAGGTTTTTCTTGCTTTATCAGTTAAGTCTTTAATTGCATTGTCAAATTGCCCTGTAGATGAGATTGTTAGTCCTAGATAACAATACTTTTGTACTTGTTGGAGTGTTTGATTGCCGACTTTGAAGTTTTCTTTACAATTCATCTTTGAGTGTTTTCTCTGAAAAATCATAATTTTTGATTTCTCTAGGTTTATGGGGAGGGCCCATGTTGTACTGTATTTGTTGAGGGTGTTAAGGCTTTCCTGTAGTCCAGAAGCAGTTGAAGAAAGTAAAAGGAGGTCATCCGCAAAAAGCAAGCATTTAATGTCCTGATCTAAAAGTTTCAGCCCTGAGGAGGAGGATCTTTCAATTGTGGTGGCTAGATCATTAATATAAATGTTAAATAGAGTTGGGCTAAGGCAACAACCCTGTCGGACTCCTTTTGTTTGTTGAAAATAGTCTGTTTGTTTGTTGTTTATTTTTACACAGCACTTATTATTTTCATACATATCTTTGATAACTTCATATGTTTTTCCTCCAATGCCAATGTTTATTAATTTAAGCATAAGTCCATCGTGCCAGATCGAATCGAAAGCTTTGCTGAAGTCTATGAAGCATCCAAATATTTTTCCTCTTTTAACTTTTTGTACATGTTCTTCTATGAGTGTGTGTAATGTATATATATGATCTGTTGTTCTATTGTTCTTACAGAAACCTATCTGGGATGCATTAAGAATGTTATTATTTTCAATGTAATTGGTTAGCCTGTTATTTAAGATGCCACAGAATAGTTTCCCAAGGTTACTCCCTTGTGAAATGCCTCTATAGTTGGCCGGATTAAATTTATCGCCATGTTTGTAGATTGGCGTTATTTGACTAATCTTCCATTGATCTGGAAAATGGCCTGTTGACAATATCAAATTAAACAATTTCAAAATTGCTTCTTTTAGTTTGGGTGTACTGTGTTTCAGCATTTGGTTGTAAATTTGGTCTATGCCGCATGATTTTTTGTTCTTTAGGGTTTTTAATTTAGCTTCCAATTCTTGCAATGTTATAATAGTGTCCAATTGATTTAAAGAGTCCTTTTCACTTTTTTCGAGATGATCTAATTGAGATTTTAAGGATTTTTGTTCAGGATTTAGTTCCTCATTTTGGTATAGGTTTTCAAAATGTTCAGTCCATGTTTTGCTGTTGACTAGTGGTATAAGATTTTCTTTTTTCGGTTTTGTTTAGGTTCCTCCATGAATCCCAAAATGAATTTTGATCAAGTGCACTTTCTATGTGTTGTAGTTGGCTTTTGATGTGGTCAGCTTTTTTATGTCTTAGTAGTGATTTATACTCTTTAAGGGTTTGGTTATATTTTGTTCTAATGTCTTCGTTTGCGGGGTCTCTGTGTTTGCCATTTGAATATGATCTCAATTCTTTCCGAAGTGTTTGACAGTCTTTATCAAACCACTTGTTTTTGTTTGTATCAGCCTTTCTTTTTCTTTTTTTCTTATTAGTTACATGTTTTACTTTCTTTAAAGATTGTTTGGCTGCAGTGAAGAATATGGATGTTAGTGTTTCAGTAGCAAGGTTGACATTTTCTTTAGTTTTTTCAAATCTGGTGAATAGGAATGAGTATGTCATGTTTTCTATGTTGATGCAGTTTAGATGATTTTTATACTGTTCTAAATTGTTGTTGGTCCATATATATTCTATTTTGACTGGATGTAGGGGCGATGTTGGTTTTGGGTTTTCTAGATTAGGATTTTTCTTAAGGCTGATTGTAATGGGACTGTGGTCTGAGAGAGGTATTTGTGGCATTACCATAAAATAATTGATTTGGTATGAATCTAAATCAGTGATGGCGTAATCCACCACACTGCTGCCTAGGGATGAAGAGTAGGTGAAATTGCCCAGAGAGTCTCCCCTTGTTCTGCCGTTAACAATGTACAGGCCCAACATTTTGCAAATTTGCAGGAGTTCCTTGCCATGTCTGTTGATTATATTGTCAAATGTGTGTCTAGGTCTATTCACTGTATTGTTTTGTTGGAGAGCTGGTATATATTTAAGACCGCATGAATCAATGTGATCTGGGTCATTTCCAGTCCGTGCATTAAAGTCTCCTATTAATAATATTTTCCCATGAGATTGGAATTCAATTATCTCTGACTTTAGGTTTTCAAACATGTTGTCAGAATAATAAGGTGATTCATATGGTGGGATATATAATGCACATAAATAGGTGTCCTGGTTGGAGAATGTAATTTCTTTTGAAAGTTTAAGCCAAACATAATATAATCCTATCTTCACTGTTTTAATGTGATTTTTTATGGATTCTTTGAACCAAACTATAATTCCTCCTGAATTCCTGCCACATTTGATATTAGAGTGCTTAATAGATGGTATATGCACATCTCTATAGTTTGGTATGGAATAATTTCCTTCATCAGTCTTACTCCATGTTTCAATCGCTATGAATAAATCAGAATTATTTATAATATTTACAAAATCAATATCACTAGTCTTCTGTCCAAATGCAGAAGAGTGTATTCCTTGAATATTATAACTTGTAATTTTAAGTGATGTCATGGCATTAATATCATTTGCCAAAACAAAATCAAGATTATAAATGTGAATTTCTACTTTTAAGATTAAATATTGGTCCTGGTTCTAAATATTCAAAAAGAAAAAAAATGAGTATAATTATGCATTAACTGTTTTAGAGATTTGAGATAAACATTGAAACATGGCAGAACTATCATTTATAGAGGTATGCATATACATCCCTATGTATTTACTACACACACACACACACACACACACACACACACACACACACACACACACACACACACACACACGAGCATACACACACATTCATGCATCACTTAGATAATTAGCATATACACATAAACATACAACACATACACACACACATACACTCACTCACACACATACACACACACACACACACACACACACACACACACACACACATACACACATGCACATGTGTCATTTAAGTATACTTAACACATACTGTATACACAAACATACTGCATACATACACTGATCCTATCACACACACAGACAATATATCAGGTCACACACAAACACTTAATACACTACAATACAGACACACACACACACACACACACACACACACACACACACACACACACACACACACACACATATACACATATACACACATACATAAATACATATATATACACACACACACACACACACACACACACACACACACACACACACACACACACACACTAGGGGATACGGCGATACAGTCTCCCACACACACATCTGCACATTCACAGGCAGTTTAAGACACATACACACACACATACACACACACACACACACACACACACACACACAAGGTAATCAGTAATGATAAAAAAACTATATACACATCAACTCACACACACACACACACACACACACACGCACAAATACTCTCACCTACTCACTCACATACATACACACACACACACACACACACACACACACACACACACACACACACACAGACACACACACACATAGGCTAGAATATGAACCTCTCACACACACAACTCACATACTCTCACATGCATACATTACATTTTTTTTTTTTTTTTTCACAATTTTTTTTTTTTTTTTTTTTTACAATTTTTTTTTCTCTCTCACTGACCGATGAGATGAGAGCAGAGTCTGCTGAGCATCTGTTGAATCTCTTT
>JAODXP020005964.1:0-53927 GCA_027497455.2 Sardinella longiceps
AATGTGAGGTTCTGTGACCATCCTCTGGCAACAATGTTTTGATGATTGATTTGACCTCTATGGACCCTTTAGAAAAGATTTAGCCCCCATGTCCCTCCCAAAAATCCCGGCATTTTTTGCTAGAGAGCCAAATTCAAAATGGCGCCCGGCGCCATCTTTAAAAAATAACTTTTGATCTGGATGCCCTGGAATCATGTATGAAGGCACTTTTTCATACAAGTCAACCATGAGGATTCCAAATCTGACATCATTTTAATCATCAAACCTAGTTTTGACATTGAAATTCAAGATGGCCGCCATTCAGTAGAGTGAAAATGGGTCATTCCGTGTCAAATCGCCCAATGGCTTACACCCCACCGGCTCAGATTTAGCTGAAATTTGGTCTATAGGGTCATCTAGGCTGGCAAAGACAAATTACCAAATATTAGCCCCATTGGACCAACGGTTGTCAAGTTACGGCCTGCCCAATTTTGCCAAAAATGCCAAAACGGGGTCGGCGTCTGATATTTGAACCCCCATATCACAGTAACCAGAGGGTCTATCATCAAAACAATGGTATTTCTGGGTTGGAAATTGTCCAATGAATCCAAATCTGGATCCTCAGATTTGATGTAAGAGTAAGCTAATATGTCATGACCTTTTGACCTTTACTTTGACCTTAATATAAAGTACACCAAAAATTGTAGTCCCCTTATCTTCCCTATATCATATTAAAAAAATCAGAGGTGTACTTTTCCCTGATAGTCCACAAATCCACATCAAACATACTGTGCCCTGCAGCTTTAGCTTGTATTTTACATGTATAAATAGACCTAAACAATCAGTCCTGGCAAAATAGCCCTTTTTTTAGCCTTTTTTTTTTTTCATTTTAGATAACGTGTTTTAGTGGAAAACATGCTGAAAACATACGGAAAATCGTAAGAAAGAGATTATGTTTCCCATCAATCCGAGATGTGTGCCAATGTTGGCCAAAATAGGCTCCTATTAAGTCATATCAAAATAAAACTCTATACAATGAAAGGTCACATGAAAAGTAGCATGTTTTGTATTACAAGTTTATTATTATTATTATTATTATTATTATTAATTTTGATATACAAATGAGCCATATACTCAAATTAGCTCAAAATGCACTCAAATGCGTAGTAAAGAGATGAAGGTGAGGCCTGTCTCAATATGACACTCTGTGGGTGTATGCTTTCAGAAGACGGGGTAGATTAGTTTCCCCTTAATGCCTCATGTCCAAATGCATTGGCTATACACTGAAGTCTTACAGCTAGGCCTTAACTTTATAATGCTGAGCCTTGGAGGAAAGAATTAGTATGATTAAATAGCTAGTACTGGAATTTCCTGCACTAAGATGCTGTGAAGGTGATTTTAAAGATGTAAGTATACGTATAAGATGTAAGTTTATAACATCACTACACAACTTGCTTTAATAAGAAACATATTGAAACGTGAAATCAAATTGTTAAGTGTTAGAATACATAGTAATATGTGTAGTGGAAACCCCATCAATGCTTCAATTAACATCATCCAGAGGGCAATTCAGCATCAGTACAAATGCTGCAAGGAATATTTTGAAGATGTGTGACAAGTGACCCTTTGAAAATTAGTGATTTCACAAAGAAATTCATAAGGTCCAGTAATTACAGTATGTGCGGTAAACCTGTAGTTCGTAGTTGTTTACTGTAATACTGCTGGATAGTCCTGGTTCACCAATGTGCAAGATAGGAAGTTCATGATTTAGTCCAGGCTCATTTCTGAGATGTCTAAAACAACATACCCTAGTTTAGGAAATATATACAGTACTTGAGGAAAGATAATTTCCAATTGAAATGAATGAACAATTTTATGAATAATTTAACAATTTTACCATATGCCCCGACTCCCATACATTTTCTGAAAGCATACACCTGTAGGATGTGATAACATGGCATGATATGACAGTGTGTTGGGAGGGCGTGCTCAACTTCAAAAGTAAAATAAAAGACTTTGGGTGCGTGAAAAGGAAAGCTATAGTCTTAAAGAAAAATCCGCACTCACGATCCGCACGATCCGCACTCATGAGCGAGTACGCACTGATGATGGCTTAGGCCGAAACGCGTCTGCATTGGACATGGTGGTATAATAAATAATGAGATATAGCTCGTGAGTGCGGATTTTTCTTTAAGATGATATGACAGTGAAGCATGCCCCACCCTTCTCATTATAATAATAATAGTTACATTTCTACCCTTAGGTACTCAAAGCGCTTACAGTGGAAAGGGGACCTCACTGACCACCACCAATGTGTAGCACCCACCTGGGTGATGCACGGCAGCTATTATGCGCCAGAACGCTCACCACACACCAGCTAGAGGTGGAGAGTGAGGGAATGGATGAATGAGACAATTACAGTGGGGGATGATTAGGGGGCCAGATTGAATGAGCCAGGTTGGGACTAGCCAGGGCAGGTCATTACAATATAGCCCATAATTAAGACATTTGGTGTTAGAAAATAGGGTGGTTTGTGGTCACATTTAGGCCAGTGGCATTTGGGGAAAACATATTGGACCCCATGAACAATATATTTCCTTTCAGCTCATGCCCTCAGGATTTCAGGGGCATTCCTCATACAAAAGTGCCTATGGAATGTCGGAAAAAGGAATTAACCTTGATAAGTAATACTTCTTTGACAACAGGGGACTTTGGGATCTAATTCTTTCCTCCAAGGCTCAGCTTTATAAAGTCAAGGCCTAACCGTAAGACTTCAGTGTTTCTTCAGTGGCAGCTCATAGAAAAGGTATCTAATTGTAATCCACATTACTACTTACAGTATAAGTAGTGAAAAAAGCCAGCTCCTTCCTTTGGTACCCATTTATAGATCATTTGGTACTGATGACTTTGGTGTATAGCCAATGCATTTGGACCTGAGGTATTTAGAGGAATCTAATCAACTACTTAAGGTATACCTCTTCTGAAAGCATACACCCATAGAATGTTGTGTAATATAAATTGAGACAGGTCCCACCTTCTTCATCTAAGCTGAAAACAAAAACATTCACAATTTACTTCTATTTTTGGCTCCGAAATTAGATATTTTGCCTGGACTGATGTAAATTACAAGCTAAAACTCCAGGGCACGGCATGTTTGATGTGGATTTGTGCACCATGAGGGAAAAGTACACTTCTGATTTTTTTCAATATGATATAGGGAAGATATGGAGGCTACAATTTCTGGTGTACTTTATGTTAAGGTCAAAGTAAAGGTCAAAAGGTCATGACGTCTCAACATTATCTTACATCAAATCTAAGACCAGATTTGGATTCCTTGGACAATTTCCAACCCGGAAATACCTTTGTTTTGAGTATAGCCCCTCTGGTTACTGTGATATGGGTGTTCAAAAATCAGACGCCGACCCCGTTTTGGCATTTTTGGCAAAATTGGGCAGGCCGTAACTTGACAACCGTTGGTCCAATGGGGCTAATATTTGGAAATTTGTCTTTGCCAGCCTAGATGACCCTATACACCAAATTTCAGCAAAATCTGAGCTGGTGGGGTGTAAGCCATTGGGCGATTTGACACAGAATGACCCATTTTCACTCTACTGAATGGCGGCCATCTTGAATTTCAATGTCAAAACTAGGTTTGATGATTAAAACGATGTCAGATTTGGAATCCTCATGGTTGACTTGTATGAAAAAGTGCCTTCATACATGATTCTAGGACATCCAGATCAAAAGTTATTTTTTAAAGATGGCGCCGGGCGCCATTTTGAATTTGGCTCTCTAGCAAAAAATGCCGGGATTTTTGGGAGGGACATAGGGGCTGAAACTTTTCTAAAGGGTCCATAGAGGTCAAATCAATCATCAAAACATTGTTGCCAGAGGATGGTCACAGAACCTCATATTATGACTGGACTATTGCTCTTCCATTTTTGTCCCCCACCGTACAGAGCATGACTCCGTAGAGAGAATGACTATAACATGACACCATGGAGAGAATGACTAGAGAGCATCTCCACGTCATGTTATATATCCCAATATTTCAGTGAAGCAGTAAACTATTCTCAATAAAGGGTAAAAGCTGATGATAGCAAACAGGGACCAAAGACTTGTTAAAATAAAAACAAGAATGGTCTGTCATCTACAAGTAGAATCCAACTCTACTTTAGATCTGTGTCAGGAATTTGTTTGTTCTGTTCATCAAATGAATGAAATGAAAAACACAAGTTTTAAAAAGTTACAATATAGTAGTTGCAGTACAGTGGGCGCTAATGCTAATCAAGCATCATATGGTGATTTACATATTTTATTATAATATTTGTCATATTGATACATTATGTTGATATTTGTTCAGTGGACTTTTTATGAAATATGTTTAATTAAAGAGAACTTCATTCGCCTATATGCCTGCTATGCTATTATGCTAATTAACACACTTAAACCTCAAAATTTGTCTTGGCAAACATAATATTTAGAATCACCACCCTCAACTTATAGGTAATATCAATTTAATTAGCTGTTAGATCCCTTTTTCTGAATGCATTTTGGCGATTTTTGCACAGTTGTGTAGGCTACTAGTACAATTGTAAGAAAAAAAGAATGCTAGTGGCATATTTGAAGAAAAGTCGGTAAATAGTCTATTTTCACATATTTTGGGGGTGCTGATTAGAAATATTATGTTTACCAAGGTGGATGTTTTGTGCCATCCTTGTAATTTGCATTAGTATGGGACTTTTTGTTAACATTTTACGAGTCGGCCATCTTGAAAGTCAGTCATCTTGAAACCAGTGGCTTCCAAAATATAGACAATACATGTACACATGCTGGAGCATCAGCATACAAGATTTGGTGACAATTTATCATCCCTTTCAAAAGATATAGCAGAGACAAAAAATCTCCATTCGCCTAGTATGACTGCTATGCTATTATGCTAATTAGCAGGCTTAAAACTCAAAATTCAGCTTGGTAAACAAAATATTTGGATTCAGCACCCTCAAATTATGGGAAATAGCATGTTTACCAACTTTTCCTCAAATTTGCCGCTAGACCCTTTTTCTGAAGGGTTTCCTGAGATTTCTGCCTAGTCTATACTGTTCACATTTTCAAACGATAATATTCATAACGATAATACCGATAGCCATCACAAGTGAACGTATTTACATAAGACATTTCCAGCTCCAGGCACGCTGGTTTTGGCCAAAGTTGTCCGAGGTAGCTATACGTAACAATAGATGGGCGGGGCTTGGGATCGGTCAATTGCATTTGGTCTCCCATCCATTTGTCAACCAGGGGGGTGGTAGCTGCTTCGCAGAGACAGAAGTGAGGGAGCCCAGGGGGTCAAGAACGCGCAGATTAGCGGCGGCACTTTAGCATCGCCATATTTAAGTATGGAGTCACAATCTGAACCATGGCAGCGCATGCACGAGAGTCATGCTGGGCACGAGCACTCATGCACTTACAAGTTGGTGGGCGGTTACATGCGAAATGTTATTTCTCCGGGGAGAGTAAAAGCAATATTTCATGATCTCTGGTTACTCTTTGCTTATTTCTCGAGGAGCTTGTGAAAAAAAAATGTACCGTCATGAATGCTATAAAAACTTCAGGCACGTTCTCGACAGAACTTTCTTCCTCATGTTGTATTGTAAACAATCTAGGTGCATTATCACCACCGTCTGGACTGAAGGACTACTGTTTTTGCAAAGAGATTCAACGTGAGTCCATGCGTCATTTCCAACTTTTGAACTTTGCGCATGGGCAGCATGGGCATGGCCTGGTCTGTTACCTCCAGTGTTCACAATGGCGTTGACTGTCAATTTACTGCATTTTACTAGCCTAGCCTCGGCCATTCAGTTCTATGGAGGGCGGGACTTAGTCGTTGTCTCCAGTTTATATATAACCTCCTTGGAGGGAGCACCAACTCTTTCACGTCACCAGTTGACACGGCCGTTCGTTGACCAATTGGCTACTTAAACCTCATTCCTCGATCCATAGAGGTAGAATTTGATTAAATACTGTATATGCAATACATTGTGCATTTGTGACATTATCCCGATTGAAAAAGGCTTAATATACAGTCAGAGTTATAAACATACTTTTGGAAAACTCTTGCAATGCATAGAGCTGTGCGCAATCTAGCGCTACAGCAAGCCACAAAAGCTGTGTGCTGCGTTTTGAGCCTAGCAGAAGTTCAAAGCATGAACCAGTTCGAAGCGGTCACGTGGATGATTGCCGCTTTGGGACGCCACACCCACATTGAGGCGTTGTTTGAGGCGTTGATTGACAGTGGTCATGTGACTTTTTACGTTGCTATAGATCAGTGGTTCTCAAACTTTTTCTGTCATTCCCCACTTTAGAAGGCAAAGAATTTTCACACCCATTGAGGCGTTGTTTGACAGTGGTCATGTGACTTTTTACGTTGCTATAGATCAGTGGTTCTCAAACTTTTTCTGTCATTCCCCACTTTGGAATGCAGAGAATTTTCACGCCCCACCTGGAAGGCTCAATTTGCGAACAATATCTCTGAGAGGAATACTTTGCGAGTATTGGATTTTTGTCAATGTTAGAATTTTCATGTTCCTGTTGCTAATTCAAAGCCAAGTTTCTCTCAAACCCTTCATCACACCAAGTAGCAAATAACACCATTGGAAAGCTCAATTTACTGTCAAATGTGCATATCTGATGAATAACTGTGAATTTGGGGGGCAAAGAGATGTCTCGCGCCCCACCTGTCATGTGTCTGCGCCCCACTAGTGGGGCCCGCCCCACAGTTTGAGAAACACTGCTATAGATACAGACGGCAAGTATGGTTAATGCCCCCAAAATGCGAGGGTGGAGTCAGCGTGGGGGATAACAGAGGCCAATTTAACATTATCAGAGCCCGTTTACGGAGAGCCCCACCACTCTCTATTCACCCCCATTGTACCGTTTTTTTGGCTGCAGTTCACCTAGGGGGCGATCGCGGGCGAGTCCAAAATACCTGGGGCCCTATGGAGCTACATGGCTAAATGTACTGTTTATACCCATTAGACGTCAGATTTGAATTTATTTTTTGCAAGTTGGACATAATTCACTTTTTATATCTAACAAACACCCATACCCTCTCAGTTTTTCACAACGTGAGCCTGTTTTGCCTGTGCCTCACTAGCATTATGCTAACTCGCCAGTGAGTGAGGGCTGGTGAGGGAGAAATGAGGAAGAATGAGGAGACTGCGTGTTGATGTTATAGCGAACAAAAGCACCTAAAAATTTTGTCCCACGATTATTTATACAATCTTTGTCCCCTGCATCGTTTACATTATTGCAATTTTAAGACAAAGAATTATATTGAAAGAAATGTAGCGCCCCTAGGTGCAATACCACACCGGAAGTGCTCCGAGAGTGAAAATTCTCCCCTTATTAAAATTTCTCTTGATTATGGTGAATGGACAAGAGAAAGTTGCTTAACAATAATACATTGCTTAGTAAAATTGAACAAAGTCCATATTAGATGTTTTGTCTTATTATGACCGGTTTCCCTGCTTGGGTTTAGACTAAAATAAATTTTCCATGATTTGATTATTCCAGTAAAACTGACAGAAATGTCATGAGCTGCCTCTGCTCCTGTCATATTTTTTCCTTGTTTTCAGTCTATGTGTCAATTTTAAGTAAATGATCTTCATTTTGCCTTCTTATTCCTTTGTTTGATAAATTTACCTGTATGCCATGTGGCAGTTGTTTGGCTCATTGACATTGATATGATAAGCTGATATGATGTACATTGTTTAATTGATTTATTTGATTGATTTGAATGTTGATTTGATATTACCATGAGTGATGTATTGTTTGTTTGGAAGTTGTTTGGTCCCTTTATTGTTTAATGTTTAATGACATCATTCTTTGTTGTTTTCTTTTCCCAGCACACACACATGTTGAACTTATAAATAACCCTGAAACAACAAAACAATTAATAAAAGTGTCACGGGGTGACTACGTTTGGTGAGGGAGGAATCTAAATCGGGCTGAATTTAGCAGGAGGGACAGAATTGACCTATGGCTAAACCACGCCCCCGGACGCGATGAGCCAATCACAGTGCGCATAGCTCCCAATGCACTCGGACATTCTCTGCTTGCACGTCCATTGAAATACATTGCAGGTCGCCAGTTTTTGTTCGTTTTTATATGTTTTTTCACGGTATTTTAAGTTTTAAACGGTCAAACGGTGTGCAGGGGGTACAAGCAACTCAGACACTAGGTATCCTGAGAGGCTGGGCGACAGGGTGTATTTTTGCCTTTTCCCAAGCCTCATCTAAACCGAGATAAGTGTCTGCTTTGGATAAAGTTATGCAGCAGACAGACCACAACATTAACTGAACGTGGACAATATTAACAAGGATGTCTACATCTGTTCTAAGGCAAGTCAACATCGTATTTGAGCCAACATGTTGTCACTTTGCTGGAAAGAAACATAAAGTTATTTTAACATCCCTAACGTTAACCACAACATCAACATCAACGTTAACTAACGTTAACGTTAGCTAACGCTAGTCAACGTCTCTGCCCAACTTTATGTCCTAGCTGCATTGTTCATCATGTAACTTTGTTTGATGGGAGTTTATTGGTCTCTTATACTATAGTTTTTGTACAGTGGTTGTCCAAAGGGCTCTTCTTAAACTAACATTAACGTCTATCTTGTCCGAAGTGGCGATGGCAACGAGATGAGGTTTATCATTTTTACACTGGGACCCTTACATTGTTGCGTGTAATTTAAGCTTTTCATCGACTTTCTAAAAAACAAAATTATTAACATAATCCTCTAGTACATAGCTAAGGCCCTTTTGATGACTTCGAGATGATATCTTATCTTTCTGTCTCCAAAAGCCATCAATTACCTCCTGAGAAATCTCTTTGACAGTAACACTTGAAATAGCGCCTGTCACCAAATGTCCGATTGTTTGTCCGAGTGAGTGGAGGGGGCGGGGCTTAGCCATAGGTCAATTCAGTGTGGTAATGCCTCCCGGCATGGTAAACAAACCAATTGTGTACAGCTGGATGTAATAATTATATCACTTTCACGATAGGTCCACTATGTGGATTGAGTGCTTTATAATCCGCAGATACGGCAGTTACGAGGAGACGGGCGGAGGGCGAAGATACGGCATTTGTCAGCAGCGACATCGCTCCGGATAAACTCGCAAGGAATGCTAACCACCGGGAAATGCACAGCTACGTCCAGCTAAGTAGCCTACTGGGAATGCTGAATGTGTATCGAAGTGAACGCTGATAAGTGCCTGATAGGTAACGTGAGTTTGCTGTGCTATCGTTGCTTTGTTTATCCTGTGGAATAGAGCTGCTGCAGCGGTGCTTGTGTGGGAGGACGTGTTTGGATGCCTACTGATGTGTGAGTCGACGGAACTCTCAGTAACGAACGGGAGGGTTGTCATTGGTAACCGGACACGTGAGTCTCCTATCCTGTGTGTGTGCCAATGTTCTACGCTTGAAGTATTAAAGTCCTAGCTTGAAGTGCAGTGCTATTACCCCGTCTGCTGTGTTTGGAGGTGGCCTAACTATATTGTTGTTGATATGCAGCACTTTGAAAGTGTTATTGAAAGACAAGGAGTGGGGCAGTCTGTCATTGATGCTGTTTCCCCAGAGGACACTGGAAGGTCACTACTATTAAGCATACTGTAGCTGTTTTTGATGCCATGACATGATGAGTCCTCAGTCATGTTCATAGATGATGGGTTTGTAAGACACAAATCGAAAATACACAATGCACATTTTAAAAAGCCTATAAAAAGATATAGGCTTATAAACTAATAAATATTAGCAACATGACGGTCTAAAATAAGTTAAGACGTCAACAACCAGAAAAAGACGCTTAATAGACGTGGTTTCAACCAAATATACATGCCGAGAAGAAAACACGTCTTTCCAACGACCAAAAAAGACAATGAACAGGCGTGGTTTCAACCAGATATAGATGCTGAAAAGACCTGTTTTAAAACACATCTTTTCAAAGGCCAGAAAAAGACATTGAACAGGCGTTTCAACCAAATATAGATGCTGAGAACTGAGAAGACAGTTTTATTGGACGCACTTGCAGCACTTTGGCGCCATCTTGTGGCCTTTGCACATACATAGCTGATTTATTTGAGAAGATGATCCTTTGAAAATCCTCTGCTTGCTGGTCCGTGGACACAGTAGGGCAGAGGTCTTCAACAGGGGGTCCGCCAAATTATTATATCTGAAGTATTTTTTGTTATATTCCACCCACTCAATTAGCTTAGTCCTTTGCCCCACTACAATTAAAATTAGTCCCTTTATGATTGATCACTAGCCCTGTTTCTAAGGCAGATTGATGCATATGTTAGTGCCTGTGTCGTAGGCATTTGGGGATAAGGTCCGCGAGCAGACTGTCTCGCAGAAAAGGGGTCCTTGGGCTGAAAAAGGTTGAAGACCTCTGCAGTAGGGGATATTGACTGTTTTTTGTTTACATTTGTATAATGGAAGTCTATGGCGTACCGTAAATCATTGTGGAACGTCGTCTAGAATTTTTGCTTCGTATTACGGGCACAGAGCGGTAACTACAGAGGTGTTTTTCTTTTTTAAAGGGGTCATATCATACTTTTTCAAGCTAACTTTTTTCGCCCTAATGTTAAGAACACGCTGTTTCTCATGGGGGCGTGCACCAGGTAGGCTAACTAGACACCTGCAGCCAACACATTAAGGATTTCCCCTGTAGCTTGTGACATTTTCATTTTTCTCAGCTGCAAACTTGTCTCTCTCTATTTTTGCAATTATCATTGCCCTCAGCTGCCAATGTTGAGCATTTTCTCCACCTGTATTTCATATGCCAATTGTCTTTCACGTGAATATTCCAGGTCTTATTAAGAAAAGCCGTCCTCCACCAAGGTATTCACAAGTTATTAACAACATGACCATAACCAATTTTGCTCGTGTTTTCAAATCTGCCCCTTCTACCTTTTGTCTTGAGAATCCTCCTAATGACCCCAGCCCAGATTGTCTTGTTATTGCTTTT
This sequence comes from Sardinella longiceps, assembly GCA_027497455.2. Lineage (NCBI taxonomy): Eukaryota > Metazoa > Chordata > Actinopteri > Clupeiformes > Clupeidae > Sardinella > Sardinella longiceps. The sequence goes on from JAODXP020005964.1 coordinate 11,006, forward strand.
AACTCCTCATGTCAGTCAATTCTTGATTGTTTAGCCCCTCTTAAATGCATGAGACCCAGAGCTAAACCACAACCTTGGTTTAATGACACTACTAGAATGCTCAGAAGAGCTTGTAGAAGGGCTTAGAGAAAATGGAAAAAAAGATAAACTTCAAATTTCCTATGAATGTTTTAAGCTGTCCCTAAATACATTTCAGAAGGCTGTTAAATCTGCTAGAGAAGAATATTTTGCTGATCTTGTAGCTAAGTCACCAGCCTCAGGTTCTTTTCAACACTTTAAAAACTTTGATCAGTCCTATGGTCACTGCAAATCCTGCTCCTTCTTTGAATTGAATTCCTTGATTTCTTTGTAAACAAAATTTCTAATATACGCAACCAAGTATTTACATCTGATACTTATGCTTATCTTGAAACTCCTCCAGTGCTCACAGCCTCCTTACATAGCTTTGAGCCCATTTCTTTGGCCCACCTGAAACAAGTTGTTTTTAATCTAAAACCTTCCTCTTATCCTCTCAACTGTATTCCTCCAAGAGTGATGAAAGAGGCTTTTGATAGTGTGGGTCCCTCCATCCTCTCTATTATTAATTCATCACTGATCTCTGGTCATGTGCCAAGTCATTTTAAACATGCAATTGCACAATCTCTGCTTAAAAAGCCAGAGCTTGATGACACTGATTTAAATCATTAGACCCATCTCTAAATTGACATTTCTTTCTAAAATTCTAGAAAAGGTGGTCTTTCAGCAATTGCAATCATTTCTATCAGAGAATGAGATGTTAGTAGGGCTGCAACTAGCGACTTTTGGTAGTCGACTAATCTTTAGATCAATTTTTCCGATTATCGATTATTCTTTTAGTTTTTAGTAGAGTTAAATATTGTTTTGATTTTATTCGAAATCACCCTAAAGAGTACTTAAATCGGGGAAAAGCCAAAAAAAATATTATTATTGTTATTATTATTATTCGGCCTATTATTTTATTATTATTATTATTGTTGTTGTTGTTGTTATAATATTATCATCATCATCTTTACAAATTGAGCAGTGTATTTATTTGCAACCACCATCACATGCAGTGTTTCCAGTAGCCTGACTGTGAAAGGCTATAAGTAGCGAAAATGGCTTGCCATAGGCACACACACGTCTTGTTTTGGGGAGCAAAAAACGGTAAAAAGATATTTTTCTCTTTCAAGGTTGTCAGTGTGTCCCCACACGCTTCATCATGAAATAGGACTTATTCCTCATTCCACACGAGTTTTTGTATGCTTAAGATCAGGCGCGCGGGAAGGTGTTTTGTGTAGGGGGGGCTGGGGGCTGGGCCGTTAAATGTGACGTCACTTTTTTTTTTGGGGGGGGGGGGGAGAAAAAGTTTGTCTGTCTCTGCTGTTGAATAACTATTGGCTGTTGTAGGGTGCGTATTCTAGTGCGACAGCGGGTAGATAGGCCTATACCCTAATGTGCCAAACATTTTTCCAGGAGATGAGTCGCAGCGCAGTTCTTCTGCTGATTGCGCACACCACTAATGGCATACATAGGCCCTACAATGCCTATCTAGAAGTGATGAGTGATTCTTGTCTGTATTGTTTGTCTATATCTGTTCAACACCCATTGTCATTTAGAGACAAAATACGAAAAGACCAATCAATCAAATACGATCATGATTTTAATCGGTTAGAAATCCGAACAAAGTAGCCTACTTTTGCAAGGGTCTTTTAAAATAGGCTATAGCCTGCCAAACAGAATCTCCACCTGTTTTTTTGTCTTCTCAGTAACCTAAGTTTTCCGTGTAACATAGATAGCCTATGTAGGGTATATCTGAGAGAACCTCAAATAAAGCGCAGTGACAGGGAGAATTGTTACCGTTCAGTCGGAGACCCCTGCGCACGTCTTCTATCTCCACTGCTTCGCTCTCATTTCTCAACCCAACATACCGGTATTTCTCTCTCGTTCTCTCGCTTGCTTTCACTCATTCCAAATTAGATTAGTTGTAGTGGTAGCTCGGTTAAAGCAAAAATATTTCTAACTTATTCGATCCAACCAGTGGCGCATGTTAATGTTATGTTTGTGGACGTTTGTCTTGTCTGTCTGTGCGCAAAATACCTTGAAAAGTTCTGTAGGCTACAGAACTTGTCGGACAGTGCGGATAGGCTATGAGGACAAGGAACACATGATTATATTTTGGTGGTGAACGCTCACGAATAATGAACTATCCATTCAAGACATAACAGGTTACGTTGTCTTGTCTTTGGTTAATAATCGAGATGAAGCTGTTATTAAATGGCGATATCTACTATGCAAAATGCGAAAAAACATTAGAACTAAGAGTAGGCCTATCATTTTTTGATAGCCAATTTTGAGAACAGATCTTTTCCTCTTTTCGTGGCCACACTGGCCTGAACTTGCGATCGCTAAGCTAGGCTACTTGCGCCTATCGTCTGCACCTTGGGAATCACAGTGTTAAGGTATGTTTTTACTTGTGGTTTAAAATTAAATAGCCTAGGTCAAAGAAAACTTTAACAAGAAAACCCTTCCAGTTTCTAGCATATTAGCGAGCTAGGTGCTTTGCTCATGTTTAAAACTTTTAGCTTAATGTAAGCTACAGGCAGTTCAGCAGAGCTGCAGAGACGCAATCTGCATTGCTTCTGATGCATAGGCTAATGTTGAAATTGTGCTTTCTGAAGCAGCACCAAAATCCAAAAGTTTCTTTTTGCCTGATAATAGATTTGAGATAATAGCGGTCTCAAGTTTACGAGCTATTTACGAGCAGTCTTGCTCAAGTTGACCCAGGGCTTTTCTCATCATTCATGTTTATTGCAGGTATCTTAGTGGAAAGATGAGGTTACTGCCCCCAACACTTCCGGCAGGGAATTGCAGTGTTCTAAAGAGTCCAGTGAAATCTTTCAGGTCGTCTCTGCAATAGTGAAAATCAACTTTTAACATGCAAATTATATGTAGCCTCATAAATATGACGACTAGGCGACTACAAAATTTTGCGTCGACTACGTTTTATAGTCGACGTCGTCGACGTGTTCGACTAATCGTTGCAGCCCTAGATGTTAGACATCTTCCAGTCTGGATTCAGACCTAAACACAGCACAGAATCTGCTTTAATTAAAGTCACTAATGACTTATTGTTATCAGTGGACGCTAAGAACTGTGCATTACTTATGCTACTAGATCTTAGTGCCGCCTTTGACACAGTTGATCACTGCATTCTTTTAGAGCGCCTTGAGCACTGGGTTGGAATTTCTGGCACTGCGCCGAAATGGTTTGCTTCCTTCTTAGAGGGACGAACTTTTTCGGTTTCTTTCAATGATTCCTCTTCTTCATCAGCTCCCTTATCATATGGTATTCCTCAGGGATCAGTGCTTAGTTGTGTTTTTATTCTCACGGTACATGTTGCCACTTAGTCACATTATGAAAAAGCACGGTATATCCTATCATTGCTATGCGGATGATACACAACTGTATCTTCCTTTTAAATGTGCTTCCCCTGGTGCTCTTAACCCACTGCTTGATTGTCTAAAAGAGATTAAGCTATGGATGTCAGCTAATTTTTTAAAACTGAATGAATCCAAAACAGAAATTCTCATTTTTGGTTCACAAGAGGCTGCAAATAGTGCAATTAGTGAACTAGGGTCTTTTGCCACTTATGTGAAACCTTATGCAAGAAATCTTGGCTTTCTACTTGACCCTGATTTTAAATTGGAGATGCAGATTAACGCTAGCCTAGACTCTAGACGTACCCCTAGTGGTAGCAAATTTGAATTTGCACAGAGGTACGTCTAGAGGCCACTGATAGAAACCCGTTTTAGCCTTCCTCTGGAGGCGGATAACCAATCACAGCGTGGTATGTGTACAGGAAATCGTAAGGCGGGCTTTGTACGATGACGACAGCCCTGCTCAAACCAGAGCGGAATCGTCTTTGGCTTTAGTTTTGGACGAATTGCACTTGTCATTTTCTTTGAAAGTGAAACAAGAAAGTGCACTGAAGTTTTTCGTTCTGAAAAAGATGTCTTTGCCGTGTTACCGACGGGCTACGGGAAAAGTTTGATATACCAGCTGGTACCACTGGCCGGAACGCTAGCCTATTACGTGGAGAGGCAGTTTGAAAGACAACGCAATCACCCGCCCCTCCATTGAGGTACAGTCTATCAGTGGTCTTCAGACTATACATTCTTATGATATAGTCTGACGTGTCAGGCTAGATTAACGCTGTTGTCAAGTCATCTTTTTACCACCTCAGAATTTTAAGTAAAGCCAAAACTATGTTTTCTTTCTGAGACTTTGAGATACTGATCCATGCCTTTATTTCACCTCAGATGGTGCAAAATGCAGCTGCAAGGCTGCTTACCAAAACTAAAAAGTCAGCACATATCTCTCCCGTCTTGAAATCCTTGAAATGGCTACCAGTTACATTTAGAGTAGATTTTAAAATTCTTGTTTTTGTTTTCACAGCTTTAAATGGTCATGCTCCCCAATATCTAAGGGAGCTTGTACACTTTCACTGCCCTCCTAGAACTCCAAGGTCCTCACATAAGCTACTGCTCTCAGTACCTCAGAGTCGTCTGAAGTCGTCTGCTTTTTCAGTGGCTGGGCCCAAGTTGTGGAACAATCTGCCTTTCCACATTAGATCCACACCAACTATCAGTGCTTTTAAAGCAAAGTTAAGGGATCATATGCTATTAATGGCTTTTAATTGAAGTATGGAATTAATTTAGGCTGTACATATTATTTTAGCTTTCTTTTCTCTCTCTATTGTATTTTATTTTGTATATGTGATCTTATTATTATTTTTTGTCTTCTATTATTACTTTTTTTTTTTGAGCACTTTGGTCAACCTTTGGTTGTTTTAAATTGTGCTATATAAATAAAAATGACTATGACTATGACAATTATGGGTGACGTAGTAAACGTGTCGTCTTGAAAACGCCACAGTTGAATAGTTTTTAACAGTGTAAATTGGCTATTTTAACAATTGAGGCTTTTCATTAAACTTAAAACATAACGTTAGCTACATCGCTAGCGTTAGCTCGCTAACAACTTAAAACTTAGTTGGCTATTTACTGCCTGGCAGCAAAGTTCATCTGATAGAAATGCAACACTAACAATTTACACCATTAGGCCTGAAATTATGTTAAACACTATAGAATATGAGAGATACATTAAAAAAACCATAATAACTCCAAAAGACGATTTATTGGTAAAAGTCCACACATCATTCAAAACCACTGTGGTACCCTTGTGAAAATAGAACCAGGAAGTACGTGAACGTAGGTGCTTCCATGGGTGCTTTTCGTTTACTTCAACCGTCTTTGGTGTTAAAAACTTATGGGTGTTTAGGCAAATGTCTGAAGACGGAGTTCTCCGACATCTCCAACTTGCCCGGAGTTCTTGAAATTCTCCATCTTAAGTGATTGAAACATGCGGTTTTGTGTAACTGAGAGGCGCAAACGGAGAGATAAATATGCGTCTTTATGGTTATCCGAGTTTGTGTAAACGGGGTTGTAGATAGGAAATTCTATGCAGGTGGTTTAAGCACACACTAGCTGAACAGTTACTAACAGTGTAAATTGTCTATTTTAACAATTGAGGCTTTTAATCAAACTTAAAATGTGTGTAGAGGCAGTATAGACCCATAATATGGGACCTTTAAAAACACATTGGCCCATGTGTTTTTAAACAGAATTGCCATGTTATATTGAAGGCTTTTTTACATTTTTCTCAAATCTCAGAGTGCCTCTGCTCTTTCCTCCTTTTTTGGACTTGCACTTCACCCGGTACAGCTGAGCACCTGAGTAACATTGTTTGCACAGTCTCCTGAGCGCTCTAAGCCCTTTTGTGTCTTCTCATATGTTGGATCTTATTTTGGAAATGAGCAAATAACAAAATAGGCCTACTAGAGGACATTTACTAGCTCTGGACATTGAATCATATTTCATGAACATTAATAATGTAGGGCCTAATTGTTGGTTTTATTTTATTTTGTCTATCCCTCTAGTATGGTAATAGGCAGCAAAACTTCTCAATTTTATCAATGAAAGAAATATGAATCAAAATGGCAGATAGACTGATGGTTGATAATGAAATGTAGACCTAGACCTACATATCAGGTCTAGCCATTAAAAAAAGTTTTATAACCCTTTTTTTTTTTAGAAAATACCAAAACTGTATCATTCTGTGTGCAGACTTTAGGCTTGTTTGGAGAAGTAGGATTAGGCTAAGCGTTCGAATGCCTAACGTCATAGCCCACTTTGCCACTTTTGTTGCTGTGTCAAGCAATGTTTCTTGGGACTCTCTGGCAATTCTTGGACATTTTATCGCCCGAAATCTGAACACACAGATACGGTACTGTACATTCGTCTTATATAGGCCTAAAACACTTTTCTTTTTACTCACCTCTTCGAATTTCAGCTTCCATAGCCCAGATGTTTTTTGGAAGTTTTGAAACAGGAGAACTTGGACTATCTGCATACACACATAGAAAGAGACTTGATGACTTGTAATATGTGAAAGGCGCAATCTGCAATGGTCACCCATGTAACAAGTTTATATTTCCCTTGATTGTGTTACAATTTGTTTTGTCTTATGTAGGCCGACAACACTTTTTCTTACTCACGTTTGTGAATTTCACCTTCCGCAGCCCCAAAGTTTTTTGGAGGTTCAGAAACAGGATGACTTGAACTATCTGCATACACATACAGTAGATTAATAATATGAACAAAAAAAAACATTTTTACTTATTTGGACAAAGCATAGGAAGAAAAAGCCTGTTCAATACATGAAAAATTAAATACATGAAAAACCCATATTATTTAAATTTAGAAATAAATATAATAAAAGCTAGCTTTTTGATAATGTAATAAGTTGTCTGGTGTCTTTCTTGCTGAAAAACAATGTAAAAGCCTTATCAAGTTATATGAAACCAACAGAAATACAAAATATACGCAATAAATTCCGAGAGGCCGGTGTAAATGCTGGTTTTAGCACGGGTGTTGTTAGGCACGAGGCGCAGCCATTAGACATACGTGCTAAAACCAGCATTTATACCGGACTCGAGGGGTTTATTGCGTTTCTAAAACTGTTACCACATTAACTGGCAATGGTTTAATTAACGGAAAACACAACCACGAGAAATATAGCAAGTTATTCATTGACACCAATTCCTAGCAAAATAGTATATTTTGCATATTTTTGAAGTGATCATCTTGCCAACCCTTATTTGTCACTGACCCAAATGCAAGCAGGTTCATGCATGAGAGCTGATGCCAACCATAACAACTGAGCTTTTATTTTAGCCTAAGAGTTGGCATTTAAAATTAGGTCTCAGCTAGCCTGATTTGACCATCTGCTTTCATACTGTTTCAAAGCATCTTGACCATCTCCATTGACAATCTTTTTATCTCTAGATGGTGCTACACTTTCTACAACAACCAATCACAATCTTCTTTGACGTAAGGCATTATGCACTGGTGTTCACGTGGGCCAAGTTCAAGGCTTTACCTTTAGGAAAATACCAACACTCCTACTTTTTGGAGTACTCCAAACTCCACTGAAGTTAATACAAAATTCTTTGAAAACACAACTCCAGACTTACTGAACTTTCTTCAAGGTGTAATGTGTATGAAATGCTTTACCTGAGTTACTTGAGTTTCTGGACCACCAGAACCAAGCTGCCAGAAGTACCAAAATTAACCCCAAAATGATGTGTAGTTCACCTAGGAGGTAAAAATAAGAAATTAATATAAATTGTTGCAATTACAAATATTTCAATAGCAGATATAGGGAATAGATAAGTTGCTAACTGGTTATTATGACCGCCACGCAGCAAAGTGTGTAGGTTTAGTCAGATTCTTCCAGATTTTTTATTTTTTTTCCTAATGGCCAATTTTGTGTCAAGGATTCCTGAGAAACTGAAACCCCTGGGGTGCATGAAACTATGTGGGGGCCCGACCCAAGGTCATTTCCCAATCCTACCCCCTCTGTCTCTCCTACTTGTTTCCTTTCCATCTCTATACTGTCCTATCTGATTTAAGGTGAAAAAAATAATATGTGTATATATCTTTAAAAAAAAAAAGTTTCTCCCTCTGTGTCAAACTAATAAAATTTGTGGCATAAGATATTTTGTAAAACTAGGCATGAAATATTGGCTTTTATGTCTGAAATCATGGGTTTTCTAACCAGAAATTGCTTCAGTGATGAAATACAATATACCGTTGTTAGCATGTTACTTCCAGTGAAGTAACCGAGGTTCCCACTGTCTAATAGCGAGAAGCCCCCGGCTAGTGGATTCAGTTTTCCGCCACTATGACAGACATCCCAAGTCTCCCGGGAGCTCCGAGAGGATTCTATATTTTGATAGTGGCTCACGGACGCCCGCAAGTAATCTCCCGTGAGTCGAGAGAGAAATAAAGTCTTGGACAATCGTGCAAAATTCATTGGTGAGTAGAACAAGCATCGCAAGTGAGAGGCGGTGAGATAGGGCAGGGGCACAATGGACAGAGAGTGTCTTTGAGTATCACTCTGAATGATGCATACATACTGTACATACCTGAACAGACCACCTGTCTATCTTATCAAATTATTTTGTCTGTAAAATGAGAGCTTCAGTGCTTGCCTTGGAAATAAATTATTTCACTCTAAAGTAGCCGCATGCATTGTAGGCTACTTATGCTTATGTACCACACCATTTTAATATTGAGTTTGCCAGGTAGATAGAAATATGTAGGTCTACAAGTTTCCACTGTTTTAAAGATGAGAGTTTAACAGTTCAGGATATATTGAAATTGCATCACGCTTCATCACACTCCCCCCTTCGTATTTAACTCAACGTAATGAATAACTGGAGTGCCCCCTTGTGGACAAAAACAATGCATAACCAATAACACAAAAATACAAAGTACTAAAATTCTCCACTTTTATTGAACCAAATGAAGACACATAAGCCTAAATAAAAAACATATTGTTATGATTGGGTAATGAGGCACAGTAGCCTACTGTAATTAAGAAGGTCTCATCATTCTTGACTCATAAAAAAGGAACAGAAGTACATAACATTTACCTCACATTCAGTACCTCTGAAAAAATAAAAAAAAAAAATGGCCTAAAGCAGTGCCCCCTGTTTGAACTACACAAACTCCTCAGTAAACTCCTGCCCTTCAGTTCACAAAATGGATCAATGTCAGTAACTGATTAATAAAACATAATTTAGCGGTCATATTTTTACCGTTTGGCGGTACATCTAGTTTGTTTTGTTTTTCGATCAGTGACTTAAAATAGTTAATTAATCACAGGCCTGTCTGGAGAACTTGTAAGTGGTTTTATTAAACAATATGCAAATATGTAGAAGTTTACGTTCTCGTTCTCCTTGCTGTGAACATTATAAGTGATAGTGCCACAACACATAGGCCTAGGCATACTGCTGATCTTCCCTCAAATGCCAACACTCCCACTGCTGCTGGTCCCACTACCACTAGCACCACTGACACAGTTTTCATGATTCTTCTGAACACTGCTGCTGCTTTAACTGCTGCTTTCGCTGCTGTCCCCAACCATTCTACCACTGCTCTACCAAACTGCACAACTTTTAGTGCCATCATTATTCCAAACACTGCCTTTGCTGCTGTTCCTATACCCACTACTACTGGTCCCACTGCACCCACTGCTGCCATTGCGGCTGTTCCTATACCACCTACTGCTGTTCCTACTACCACTATTCTGACTAAGCTAACAAGGTAGTCAAACAAATTTGATTTCAACTTCCTCTGAGCCTCCTCATACATCTCATTGGTGTAGTGTCCTCCTCCATTCTTCTGCACCATGCAATCTATTTTCTTCAAAAGTTCTGTGACCTGTTGGCAAGATTTCTTCGAATTTTCAAAAAAGTGATATCTTCTCCTATACGTTTCTATAAGAGATGTGAAAGAGGGATTTCTATCCAAAAATTCATTTTCATCTCCGCTGAGTGCGTCTCTGTGAGTAAATAGTACTGAGGTATATTTTACAGCCTCTTCTCCAAAATTCTTCTGGATCCACTTCACTGCATCCTTCTCCTCCTGTGTCAGTCTAGCATCTGCTCTGATCACCAGTAGGAAGGCATGAGGCCCAGGAACAGACACTTCAACACACTTCTCTATTACTTTTTTCAGCTCATCTGCCCCCATGTCTGTATCACACAATCCAGGTACATCAGTCACTTGAATTTGCCTACCATCAATCTTAGTTTTAGCTTTTTCACAACATTTGGTCTTAGAGTCTGCTGCCAACAGCTCTCCAAAGCATTTCTTCCCTAGGATGGTGTTTCCTGTTGCGCTCTTTCCATTCCCAGTTTTACCCAGCAGTACAATCCTCAGCTCCTTCTCTGTGGAGAAAATTTAAAACCCAAAATTCTTTCAATTTTACATTAATTAACTTAATTCAATCACCCAATCAGTCAATACTATGTGAAAAAAGTTATTATTAAGATATTGTTTTTGCAAGGTTCCCACTAGTCATGAAATTTCTGGAAAATTATGGAGTGTCAATACAGACATGGAAAGTCACAGAATTTGATATTTCAAGGGAATGTCTAACCTAGCAAGCCAACCCTGTACAGAGATTCTGTACTGGGGTTCTAGCACAACGCGGTTGGCGTGAGGGCAGGCGAAGCAGCAGTCTGTCAAGTCGCCTCTGCATATGTCAAAGTTTTTTAGTCACAAAGAACATAAACTTTTTAACAATACATTATGAAATAATATTCAGATAATTCTTTGTGTCATAATATTGTCTGTAATCATTCATGATGCCAACAAATGCAATTTTGGGGCTCTGCAACTTCTCAATTTAAAATGTTAAGTTAGCTAGCTTTTTAGCGTTGGCTAGCTAACAACTTGTTGTAATTATTGGCATCTGCCTGATATTAAATTCATCTGCTACAAAAACAAACAGCAAAAACCTACACCATTTGGCTTGAAATGATGACAACTAGTTGGGGACAATGACCCAATTATTTACAATCCACAAATTTGCATTCACTTTGCAAGCCAGAGTCTGATCTGCAATACTCTGGCGTCACTTGTCCCGCCCCTCATGATGATTTGATTTGATTGGCCATATACCATTTGGAGCTGATTCGAATGTAGATCATGAATGACTAAACTCCTCTGGCTGCAAATTCAATTTGCTGTCACTAGGTGCGCTAGGGAATGTCAGAGATTTTTTTTTTTATTGCATACAGAAAAAGTCCCCAAAATGTGATTTATTTTCATGCTCACAACTTAGTCTGTATCAGGTTTTAACCTCTCTCATGTCTGACAGGAATTGTTGGGGTTAACGTTTTAGCAAAGTTTTGAACTGAAAACATGTGAACCTGACATTACAGATTATTTGAAGAGAAGGTTGAGGGCACTCTGCATTTTATTCGGGGCAAGTCATGAAAAAGTCAGGAAATTTGACCTTTCATCAATTTGACCCTGCTTTATTATGAGAGCAATTAGGTAAGCCTGTCTGACATTGTGTTTGGCCACCCACTACAGAGAAAATGAGCGATGCACACATTGCTGATTGTGGAACCGCCTCTCATTAAGCCAGGCAAATAATAACCTATTACAATCGTTAGCTAGTTTGTTTGCCTGGAACGCTTTGAGGTTGAAATTTTGGCTTGACTTAGGCGTTCGATGAGCATCAGTGCATGTGACTTATTTCTAATGTGGGTTCTTGGTTGGCAGAAACCCTCTTCTCTTACCACTACTACGTACCACCAATCTTATACCTATACTTAGTATAGGTGCATTATAGGCTTACTTTCACCCTTGCATAGCAGCATGCACTTCACAAGTATAACCTGTTTTTAGTTGGATTTCTCTATGGGGGTTACACACCATGACATTGAAATGTCATTATGCTATTAACCTTACTGTTACTATATATGCATGTACAGTATGGTACTTTTCTTACTTACGTTTAACTTGGCTTTGATCTTCCTCAGCCACCACATACGAAACACACACTGCAACGAAATTCCATAACTGTAACAGTATCTTATGGTCATAGACATACTGTAAAATTGCATACAGTATATTACTGTTAAACTAAAGTCCAGTTATTCAACCCATTGTCCTGTTCAAGGTTGGTGATTGTTGGTATGAACTCATGTCACCATCTTGTGACCTTTGCGCATGCTCACTCGAAAATCCATTACTTCCCCCTTTTCCATCTTGCTCTTGCTCTGTCCAGTTTATTGCACTCAATCTTGAAATTTCGTTCATTTGTGGTGATAAATTTACCACTAAGGTGAAATTTTGACAATAATAAGAGCGGTTCGAATGAATTTATGCTCAAACCCTAGGCTGTCACAAATAACCTAAATGTGCTGCTGGCATTTTGGACAATCAAAGATACAATGCGTCATCTGCTAGAATTAGATGGTACTCTACAAAGATAGTCTAAACACATGTTAACCTCAACTAACAAAACTGAAGATGCTGTCTCCGCAACTCTCCCGCAAGTTCTTTTGGATTAGGAGAGATAGACGTGCAGCGCAAGAGTGAATTATTGGGCTATAACAGTCTTTCAAAAACGCCTTTCACACTGTAGGCTATGTTGACTGTGCAATGTATGGAAGTTTGATAGGCCTACAGTAGTTATACAGCTAAAAACAGCCAACATTTACATTGCCTGGGGCTTGTTTAAAGGGACACCAGGCAAGACTGTGGTTTTCTATCTCCGGAGCTCCACCAGTTGCTGGAATATTAGAAAGACAACTATTGTACATTCTCAACAATCGATGTAAATGTATTTGCAAACCAAAGAGTATGAACCAGAGATGATCATTTTCGTGCGTTACGTTGTCTGACAAGCCGGTAATAAATGAGATGTAATGTAATGTTGCCAAAGAGTTGTTATCTGGCTAATTGACATTCCAGCGCCTATGCTAAGCTAAAGCTAAAGAAGAGCTAAAATTGAAAACTGCCAGACAAGGGAAATGCATGCACTGAGACCAAAATGCTTTTAACCACATATGTAACACCAGGTGAGGGGGTGAATAGCCCAATTTTATAAAAGGGTGGAATATTCCTTTAAGTTCATATTGAGCAAGGAGAGCAGATGCAATGGGCATCTTATTTTCCCTCTGGCCTAAAAATCTGTAATTTTCTTTATTTTTCTTAATCTTTGGGATCAGGGCAACACGAAAATACTAGTTTAGTCAGTTACAGAAGGGGTGCATGTGGATCCCTCCTCGCTCATTGACTACATGGTATTTTATGAATATTGGCCATACGGCTGCAATTATAAGGTCACTAGACAGGTTAATTCTTAATCAATGCAAATGTAACCTTTATATTATGATGGCACTTTTCAAAAGCTTTGTTATATAACTTGTTAATATTGACAAATATATACCCATTGCCAAGCAACTATCCTGAGGCCTAATAACCGTTATTTTTTTCACCATTCGGTCATGTCATGTATAGTGAGAAAGAGTTTATTTCTTGTAAACATGATTTTTCAACTTCCGGTCCAGGGCTACAAGAAAATACCCATGAAGTTTAGTCCTGGGGAGGGGACCCCTCCTAGCCCATAGACTAACAGAGTTATAAGTTGATTTACACTGGACCATTCCTTTAACCCAAGGTGTTTTGAAGAAATAACCTATCACCTATCCTATTCCACCAAATACATGTTTGCAAAGCTTAAGTAAACCAGAAAAACCACCTCCGTCCGCATTCTGTTCTACTGTATGTTGTCTGTCTGGTTACACCTGTATTGTTTGGTTTTACTTGGGTTTTTTGTTTTGTTTTGTATGGGATAGGCAGACTTAGGGTGGATAAGAGGGTGGGTTCTCCAGGGTGGGTGTTATGATTATTGTAGCCGGTGGCGGTCCGCACCGAACACGGGTCTCGAACCCGCCACCCCGCAAGCTACAAACTCCCAGCGTGGGAGTGGGATGCTCTAACCAACTGAGCTAAAAGCCCGAGCTTCTAACTCAGCGTGTTAGAAGCGCCCATGGAATTGGGTGATGAGGATTTACACGTACTACCGCCAAACTAGCCGAGTTAGCTGGCCTCCGTTACATATGGAACATGTAAATGTGTATTTCTCTTCTGAAAAAATCAGTAAAAAGTGTTAAAGAGGAATTAATCAGCCTGCTAATAAAGTTTCCCTTGTCATCTCACGTCAGCAGTGTTGGGTAACCTACTCAGTAAAGGTAGCAAGCTAAGCTACCAGTTACTCCACATCATATGAAGCTTCACTACACCAAAGCTACAGGAAGACAAAATGTAGTAAGCTAAGCTATGAAAAAAAGTAGCTTAACTATGTGGAGCTACTTTTTAATACACAAAAAAGGCCTATAAATAAATTCTGTGATTCAACCAATTGTATTGATCAAACTATCAGGTCTCACAAACAGACATACAATAGTAACTAACTAATTCTATCTAAATGTAGCCTGCTTTTATATGAGTAAAACATTTTTTAAACAACATCAAATTGACACATGAGAAAAGACACAATTGATTTTCATTATGGACACTTTTTACCTCCGCCAAGGAGGCACATATTTGGATGAAATTTTCGGGCAACATGTGTATTGGGACGAGTAAGAACTGAGTCTATTTTGGTGGCGATCAGTGATCCAGAACACCATTTGTGACCACATTGCCTTGGCAGAGGTCTGCGCTCTCTGAGCGCTTCTCTAGTTTGAATTATGGCACCTGTCAGGCAATAAATGCATCACAGTACTGGCCTAGATGAAAGATTTGCTGTTGTGAACTGATGCCCTGAAAAGGTAGCTCATGTGAAAGCTACCACACTACATGGCCAAAAAAGTAGCTACATTACTGAAAAGCTATCAGATTCAGAAAATAGCTACACTACAGCCAAGCTACTCAGAAATGTAGTTAAACTGTAGCTTCACTACTTGTAGCTTGCTACTGCCCAACACTGCACGTCAGTGCGCAGAGTTTTAACTCAGCCTAGAAACGGATAGTTCTTTGAACTGGTCTAGCACATATTGAATAATTCCGATTCCGATATTGATTCAAAATATTATTTTCATTTCATATAAAAGACATGGAGATAACGTAGACTAGAAAACACAATCCAATATTTGTAGCCTAGGCTAATTATCCCAATGCCATCTTGTCTTAATTTCCTTAAAGGAACTGCACGTTTTTGGTTGGTGCGCATATGAGCAGAGACCAATTTTTGATGATTAAAGTCAAAATAGAACTCTCATTCCTGGACAGAGCTCTTAAAATTTTTCAACAAGAACTTTTGAACACCCTACATGTAGGCCTAATGTAAGCTACCTTGCCATCTAACTTCACCAAGTCCAGAGATGGCGCCAGTGGTTGTTGGGCTGTAAATGAGCCCAGGCTTTAAAATCAGCAGACTTATCGGTCTCTGGTCGAACTCTGTCAGTCTCGAGCCGGGTTGGGCTAAATCTTGGAGGCCCGATTACTACAGTGGGTACCATGTTCATGATGGTCTGACCACGAGACAAACTCACAATCTCCCATTGGAGAGGTGGATGCACTATCACTAGGCCAACTCATCGGTAATGTGAGCAGTTTTGGGGTTAGGTGTCTTGCTCAAGGACACGATAAAGTCAGGCAGAGTGGGGCTTGAATCTTCCAGTTGCTGAAAGGCACCTCTACCACCTGTGCCACCAATGCCACTGTGATGACACTAAATAGATCTGAAACTGACAAAGCTTATTATCGGGGTCCTATTTTCATGACCTGTCACTGGCGGGAAGCACAAGGTGCTTTGGGGGCGTTCCCACAACCATCTTCTATTTTCACAGAGCAAAAAACAACGCTCCAGCGCAAAGTTTAAAAGGGTTGGACTTGCGTTACCTAAGTAATCATGGGTGTTTTATTTCAAATTATTGAAGTGGAGTGGAACGCACATCCAAGACAACTAGGTGCTAGACAATTGTGAAAAACGTAAAAATAAGAAGCCAGATATAGGCCAGATATAGTGAGATAAGCCACCCATGGGTGCGCTGCACCATGGCAATCATGGCAAGTGCCCTAATTGGTCATGTGATATATAGAAAACATGTCTGTTCTTCTGTAAGTGCCTGATGAAGAACCACACTGTTCGAAACGTTGCCTGCTTTTAATATTAAAGGTGAATAATTTGGAGCTGTAGCAGTGTGTGGACAATTTATTATTTTTGTTATGTCAAATTAACCAATGACAGATTGATCTCTCATGACCTTTATGAGCGAGGAGTGCAAATATGGAACCGAAGTCACGCTAACTTGTGTAAGTTTAAACATTATAAACATTATATGTGAAACCCACGATGCATACCAAAGCGGACCAGAAGTTATATGTATCTGTTCATTCATTTTAATAGGCTCGATAGGTCCATATGCTAATGCAGAAGAGGGTGTGACTTCGGCTCCCTATTGGTTTCACACTGGTGGATTTTCTCAGTGAGCATTTAAGGAAATTAAAACAATGAATAGTTTACATAGAGTGTATGAAAGTAGATGCTTTGGCCTGCTTAGTTATCTCGGAATAATAAATTCAATGTCAGCTAAGAAAAAGAATGTGATCTTCCATTTAAGACAGATGATCAGAATCTTCCCCTCTTTTTTCTTAACTTAAGATATAATAAGACAAGATAAACTTTAATAGTCCCCAAGGGGAAATTTGTCTTGGGCAGGCAGATACGACATGCTGCACAATCATGAAATATACAAAAGGACAAGCACAAACACAATAAATACACAAAACATGACATGAGAAGCAATACATCTACAGGACATGTATTAAAAGCGCTTGAGCACAAGCACTTGAGCACACATGAAATATACAAAAGGACAGGCATAAACATAATAAAAACACAAAACTTTTTTGTAGACTAATAAACTATATTTAAGCACATCTTTGTGGACATCAAACAAAATTTCTGATTGTAATAATTAACATTGTGGCCTTTGTTGTTTTGTATGAATAAGCAGGGCATGTCCGGTTGTTATGCGCTCATAAAATAGATTTTGAATGCACCACTGAATTTCAACCAGGTTTTCCTCTGTCTATCACTCATTCCATCATTATTCCTCTCTTACAAAGTAGCAATTTTCAATGTATGCGCTGGACCACAACTCTTTTATTACTGGACACACCTGTAAGGACGCCCTGTCATCTGCTATTTAGTCAACCTGCATCTTTGGCAGAAAAATTAATGATGCCCTCACCTGAAAATAGCAACACTGCTACAACTGCCAGTAGAATCATCACAGTGAGGTTATCCAGTCCACCTATCAAGAGAAATCCACAGCAAACACACAAATTACATGCCTATAATTACCCTGCACAAAACGGTCAACAAAACAATGAAACAAATGACAGCATGTACTGCTATCCAATTCTGTGTGAGTGATCCTGTCTGTAAGCAGCTATTTACAAGAGACAATAGTAATAGCAGATGGCAAGGAAGTGCTACACTTTAAAGCCAATAAATTGATCTTTGAGTAAGTGAAATTCAGTAAAATGAACTGAAATTATCACATAATTAACAGCAGTAATGTAACAAGCCAATAATGTAATAACCAGCCAGATAACAGATATTACGTTATTGTTTCAAACAATTTCTTACCTTATTGGCAAGTTATTGCGTTATTGGCTTTATTACAAAATAGAGGGTCAAAATTATCACGTTAAACACGAAAAGACAAGCAGCAGAGTGAACGGCTGTTTTTGTAGTCTCCAATAATAGGCTGCAGTTGTAATTGTAGATTGCATGACTGAAATGTTGGTCAAAGAATGTGATGTCCTGTGCTATTTGGCAATAGCCTACTCTATATGTCTTCCAATGATTCTGATATATTTTCAATAAAACAATCTATAAAATAGGATATATTTTTTAAAAAATATAAAAATACATAAAATTTATAAAAGTGAATTTAGCTCATTGTAAAGCCCCCCTCATGTTTCTCATACTGTCAGATTACAATTAGTCCTAAGTCCTAACTGTAGGCTACGTTCAGACTGCAAGCGATAAATTGCCAATAGTCGCCGAAGACTCCCAGGAAACATCGCTTGAACACAGCAACCAAAACAGCAAAATTGCCCATGACGTTAGCATTCAAACGTTCGATCCTGCTTCTCTACGGGCAATGTCACCAGTAAATCGACATTCTGATTGGTAATCGCCCAACCGTATCATAGCTCATTACATAAAGTTAACCGAAGTTTAACTTGTTTTTATCGCCCAAGTTGCCCAAGTTTCGTCGCCCAAATCGCCCGTCTCCATACAAAGTCAATTACTTCCGTTGCCCATGTCGCCTGAATCGGTCTCGATCAAACTGAAAACTTTAAATGCCTCATTTTACAGAGGTGTGCAGTGAAGCAATAAGTCTCAAATTTTTTAATTGAATCGAATCCGCCACCCCGCAAGCTACAAACTCCCAGCGTGGGAGTGGGATGCTCTAACCAACTGAGCTAAAAGCCTGAGCTTCTAACTCAGCGTGTTAGAAGCGCCCATGGAATTGGGTGATGAGGATTTACACGTACTACCGCCGAACTAGGCGAGTTAGCTGGCCTCCGTTACATATGGAACATGTAAATGTGTATTTCTCTTCTGAAAAAAATCAGTAAAAAGTGTTAAAGAGGAATTAATCAGCCTGCTAATAAAGTTTACCTTGTCATCTCACGTCAGCAGTGTTGGGTAACCTACTCAGTAAATGTAGCAAGCTAAGCTACCAGTTACTCCACATCATATGAAGCTTCACTACACCAAAGCTACCGGAAGACAAAATGTAGTAAGCTAAGCTATGAAAAAGTGACAGAAGTAGCTTAACTATTGTGAAGCTACTTTTTAATACACAAAAAAGGCCTATAAATAAATTCTGTGATCCAACCAATTGTATTGATCAAACTATCAGGTCTCACAAACAGACATACAATAGTAACTAACTAATTCTATCTAAATGTAGCCTGCTTTTATATGGGTAAAACATTTTTTAAACTACATCAAATTGACACATGATAGAAGACACAATTGATTTTCATTATGGACACTTTTTACCTCCGCCAAGGAGGCACATATTTGGATGAAATTTTCGGGCAAAGTGTGTATTGGGACAAGTAAGAACTGATTCTATTTTGGTGGCGATCAGTGATCCAGAACACCATTTGTGACCATATTGCCTTGGCGGAGGTCTGCGCTCTCTGAGCGCTTCTCTAGTTTGAATTATGGCACCTGTCAGGCAATAAATGCATCACAGTACTGGCCTAGATGAAAGATTTGCTGTTGTGAACTGATGCCCTGAAAAGGTAGCTCATGTGAAAGCTACCACACTACATGGCCAAAAAAGTAGCTACATTACTGAAAAGCTATCAGATTCAGAAAATAGCTACACTACAGCCAAGCTACTCAGAAATGTAGTTAAACTGTAGCTTCACTACTTGTAGCTTGCTACTGCCCAACACTGCACGTCAGTGCGCAGAGTTTTAACTCAGCCTAGAAACGGATAGTTCTTTGAACTGGTCTAGCACATATTGAATAATTCCGATTCCGATATTGATTCAAAATATTATTTTCATTTCATATAAAAGACATGGAGATAACGTAGACTAGAAAACACAATCCAATATTTGTCGCCTAGGCTAATTATCCCAATGCCATCTTGTCTTAATTTCCTTAAAGGAACTGCACGTTTTTGGTTGGTGCACATATGAGCAGAGACCCATTTTTGATGATTAAAGTCAAAATAGAACTCTCATTCCTGGACAGAGCTCTTAAAATTTTTCAACAAGAACTTTTGAACACCCTACATGTAGGCCTAATGTAAGCTACCTTGCCATCTAACTTCACCAAGTCCAGAGATGGCGCCAGTGGTTGTTGGGCTGTAAATGAGCCCAGGCTTTAAAATCAGCAGACTTATCGGTCTCTGGTCGAACTCTGTCAGTCTCGAGCCGGGTTGGGCTAAATCTTGGAGGCCCGATTACTACAGTGGGTACCATGTTCATGATGGTCTGACCACGAGACAAACTCACAATCTCCCATTGGAGAGGTGGATGCACTATCACTAGGCCAACTCATCGGTAATGTGAGCAGTTTTGGGGTTAGGTGTCTTGCTCAAGGGCACGATAAAGTCAGGCAGAGTGGGGCTTGAATCTTCCAGTTGCTGAAAGGCACCTCTACCACCTGTGCCACCAATGCCACTGTGATGACACTAAATAGATCTGAAACTGACAAAGCTTATTATCGGGGTCCTATTTTCATGACCTGTCACTGGCGGGAAGCACAAGGTGCTTTGGGGGCATTCCCACAACCATCTTCTATTTTCACAGAGCAAAAAAACAACGCTCCAGCGCAAAGTTCAAAAGGGTTGGACTTGCGTTACCTAAGTAATCATGGGGTGTTTTATTTCAAATTATTGAAGTGGAGTGGAACGCACATCCAAGACAACTAGGTGCTGGACAATTGTGAAAAACGTAAAAATAAGAAGCCAGATATAGGCCAGATATAGTGAGATAAGCCACCCATGGGTGCGCTGCACCATGGCAATCATGGCAGGTGCCCTAATTGGTCACGTGATATATAGAAAACATGTCTGTTCTTCTGTAAGTGCCTGATGAAGAACCACACTGTTCGAAACGTTGCCTGCTTTTAATATTAAAGGTGAATAATTTGGAGCTGTAGCAGTGTGTGGACAATTTATTATTTTTGTTATGTCAAATTAACCAATGACAGATCGATCTCTCATGACCTTTATGAGCGAGGAGTGCAAATATGGAACCGAAGTCACGCTAACTTGTGTAAGTTTAAATATTATAAACATTATATGTGAAACCCACGACGCATACCAAAGCGGACCAGAAGTTATATGTATCTGTTCATTCATTTTAATAGGCTCGATAGGTCCATATGCTAATGCAGAAGAGGGTGTGACTTCGGCTCCCTATTGGTTTCACACTGGTGGATTTTCTCAGTGAGCATTTAAGGAAATTAAAACAATGAATAGTTTACATAGAGTCTATGAAAGTAGATGGATGTCTACAGGCTACCAACGACACAGGTGAAGCTGATTTGGGCCTGCTTAGTTATCTCGGAATAATAAATTCAATGTCAGCTAAGAATGTATGCGATGGACCACAACTCTTTTATTACTGGACACGCCTGTAAGGACGCCCTGTCATCTGCTATTTAGTCAACCTGCATCTTTGGCAGAAAAATTAATGATGGCCTCACCTGTAGCAACACTGCTACAAAATAGCAACACTGTTACAACTGCCAGTAGAATCATCACAGTGAGGTTATCCAGTCCACCTATCAAGAGAAATCCACAGCAAACACACAAATTACATGCCTATAATTACCCTGCACAAAACGGTCAACAAAACAATGAAACAAATGACAGCATGTACTGCTATCCAATTCTGTGTGAGTGATCCTGTCTGTAAGCAGCTATTTACAAGAGACAATAGTAATAGCAGATGGCAAGGAAGTGCTACACTTTAAAGCCAATAAATTGATCTTTGAGTAAGTGAAATTCAGTAAAATGAACTGAAATTATCACATAATTAACAGCAGTAATGTAACAAGCCAATAATTAAATGTAATAACCAGCCAGATAACAGATATTACGTTAATGTTTCAAACATTTTCTTACCTTATTGGCAAGTTATTGCGTTATTGGCTTTATTACAAAATAGAGGGTCAAAGTTATCACGTTAAACACGAAAAGACAAGCAGCAGAGTGAACGGCTGTTTTTGTAGTCTCCAATAATAGGCTGCAGTTGTAATTGTAGATTGCATGACTGAAATGTTGGTCAAAGAATGTGATGTCCTGTGCTATTTGGCAATAGCCTACTCTATATGTCTTCCAATGATTCTGATATATTTTCAATAAAACAATCTATAAAATAGGATATATTTTTTAAAAAATATAAAAATATATAAAATTTATAAAAGTGAATTTAGCTCATTGTAAAGCCTCCCTCATGTTTCTCATACTGTCAGATTACAATTAGTTAGTCCTAAGTCCTAACTGTAGGCTACGTTCAGACCGCAAGCGATAAATTGCCAATAGTCGCCAAAGATTCCCAGGAAACATCACTTGAGCACAGCAACCAAAACAGCAAAATTGCCCATGACGTTAGCATTCAAACGTTCGATCCTGCTTCTCTACAGGCATGTCACCAGTAAATCGACATTCTGATTGGTAATCGTCCAACCGTATCATAGCTCATTACATAAAGTTAACCGAAGTTTAACTTGTTTTTATCGCCCAAGTTGCCCAAGTTTCGTCGCCCAAATCGCCTGCCACCTTTGTCGCCCAAATCGCCCGTCTCCATACAAAGTCAATTACTTCCGTCGCCCATGTCGCCTGATGCTTAGTTTACACTACCCCGGGTCTTCGAGAAACCGGTTATCTTCCCCTCCCCGAGTAAGAAAACAATCGCATTTATACAAACATCAAAAACGGCTAAGAAAGGCGGTGACAATTAACCACCACGTCACAGTTTTATCAAAGATCTTTCAAGGGAGCAACATCGTGGCAGATGGCCACAAACGTGAAGTGTTTCGGTCTGCGTTAGCTGCAGTGTCACATTAACGTTACGTCACATCATTAACATTTTCCCTTAAGAAATTATAGAATGATATTAATGTATGCGTGCCATAATATTGTCTGTGGTCATTAATGAAACCAACAAATGACAATTCAATCGCTCCTCTGCAAAACAATGTTGTATGAACCAAGTCTGCTTTTTAGCTTTAGACAGAGAGGGTTTGTTTGGCAGTTACCATGACGACATAGCTATATGCTAACTATAAGCTAGTCGTTTTGGACTTTGCTCAAACCTCACATATTGCTGTAAACTATGTTTACGTTTGCTCTGTCCAGTTAAAATGAACTCAGTAATGTTACCCGCAGGCTGTCAATAAATTAAATCTCAAATATAAATGTAAAACATTACGTTAGCTAGATCGCTAGCGTTAGCTCGCTAACAACTTGAAATTTTAGTAGGCTATTTACTGCCTGGCAGCTTCATCTGATAGAAATACCAACAGTAACAGTTTACAACATTAGTCTTGAAATCATGTTTAACACTTACAGAATATGAGAGATACATGCCAAAAAAACCTGATAACTCCAAAAAGACGATTTATTGGTAAAAGTCCTGACATCATTCAAAACTAGGTGGTGCCCCTTGTGAAAATAGAACTGCTATGCGCGAACGTAGGTGCTTCTCGTTTGATCCAACAGTCTTTGGTGCTAGAGCTCCGGTTATGGGTAGTTACACAAATCTCTGAAGACGGGGTTCTCCGACATCTCCACCTTGCCCGAAGTTTGTGGGATTCTCCGTCTTCACTTTCGGGTAAGTGTAACAGAGAGGTGCAACCGCAGAGAAACATGTGCGTCTTTATGGTTATCTGAGACCCCGTTTACACAAACTCAGATAACCATAAAGACGCACATGTTTCTCTGCGGTTAGCTAACGCTAGCGATCTAGCTAACGTAATGTTTTACATTTATATTTGAGATTTAATTTATTGACAGCCTGCGGGTAACATTACTGAGTTCATTTTAACTGGACAGAGCAAACGTAAACATAGTTTACAGCAATATTTGAGGTTTGAGCAAAGTCCAAAACGACTAGCTTATAGTTAGCATATAGCTATGTCGTCATGGTAACTGCCAAACAAACCCTCTCTGTCTAAAGCAGTGGTTCTCAAAGTGTGGTCCGGGGACCACTAGTGGTCCGCGAGCAAGCTCAAGTGGTCCGCAAGAGTATTCCAAAAAATATGTTTATTTAGTCTGTTTCTCACTAAAATTATTTTAAAGCCAGAGAGGAGTGGTTCAATGAATACTATGAAGCAGGCCTGTAATATACATTAAAAACTTCAAGCTCTCTGAAGCTGAAATGCCCATAAATGGCAAATTAGAAATGGGTAGCAGCATGCAACTTGGTGAGGGGGCGCGAGGGTAGGTGGTCCCTGAAAAATATTTTTGGGCAAAGTGGTCCTTGGTCTGAAAAAGTTTGAGAAACACTGGTCTAAAGCTAAAAAGCAGACTTGGTTCATACAACATTGTTTTGCAGAGGAGCGATTGAATTGTCATTTGTTGGTTTCATTAATGATCACAGACAATATTATGGCACGCATACATTAATATCATTCTATAATTTCTTAAGGGAAAATGTTAATGATGTGACGTAACGTTAATGTGACACTGCTGCTAATCTGCCACGATGTTGCTCCCTTGAAAGATCTTTGATAAAACTGTGACGTGGTGGTTAATTGTCACCGCCTTTATTAGCCGTTTTTGATGTTTGTGTAAATGCGATTGTTTTCTTACTCGGGGGAGGGGAAGATAACCGGTTTCTCGAAGACCCGGGGTAGTGTAAACTAAGCATGAGTTTGTGTAAACGGGGTCTGAATCAGTCTCGATCAAACTGAAAACTTTAAATGCCTCATTTTACAGAGGTGTGCAGTGAAGCAATAAGTCTCAAATTTTTTAATTGACTGCAATTTCGGTTCAAGAAAGATTCCAAAGTCTGGCTGACTACTAACTACAACAGTAGCACACCCAATTAGGGTCATTGTCAGTATTGTCAGCCTATACCTCATAGAGCACTCAAATAACATGCAACGGCATTAGGTAGGTCTCAATGCAATTGATTGCTATAAGAAATGATCTAACAAATTGTTAAAATGCAACAAAATGCAAGAAAAAGTAATTCATTTTTCAAACATTTCCTGGGAGAAGCCATATACCACAGACCATACCAAATAATGTAGTTCATCACATGCTGCATACATACCCTGTGAGGGACCAAGTAGTTAGGCACAGAGAAGCAGTTTCAGATTTTAGGCAAAAATTTATTTTTAAAAAAATCATGACAAATATTTTAAGTCAACAAAATGAGTTCTAGGCCTTGGAGAGGTCAACTGAACAGAACTCAAAATAAATTATAACGAGCTAAACAAACATGACTGAACAGAAAGAACTGACCTAACAGACTGAGACACTGGGGAACATACTGGCTGATCAGGCCATTAAGACACACAGGGGAGACGAGGACTAATTGCCATTTACAAAATGACAAAAACATAGACTTGGGGCAGCTCAAAACAAAGACAATAAAAAGTAAATAATATTTGTAATGTCAAAAGCAAAATTAATAATTTCAATAATAAGTAAACATAATAATTATTTCCTATCTGGACTCCACTTCCTCCCTATGATGTTTTGGGGAGATGGGACCATCTGTCGGGCTTATATTTTGACACGCTGCACCCATGAAACCCTTTTGTCAAATCGCAGCCAAACCAGGAAGTCAGCGTCACACCACTAGTCTCCTGTCTCCCGGCTTGTCAGACAACGTAGTGCATGAAAATGATCAACTTTGGTTCACACTCTTTGGTTTGCAAATTATTTTACAGCGATGGTTGAGAATGTACAATGTAGTTGTATTTTGTCCAATACATGTACATGTATTTCGGCGACTGTAGGTGGAGCTCCCTAGATAGAAAAATGTGCCTGGTGGATGTTTGGAAACAAAGAAATGTGAAAAAACCTTGGTGTCTATTTAGAATCTAAGGTTTTTCAAACAAAAAGTCTTGTAAAAAACCTAGATAAGATAAAAATTTTGTTTCATAGCCAGATTTAGAGAGACTTATCCATGCTTTTATTTCATCTAGGCCAGTGGTTCTCAAAGTGTGGTCCAGTGAGCAATCTCAAGTGGTCCGCGAGTTGATTACCATAAAAATATGTGTATTTAGTCTGTGTGCCATTATTTTGAAGGCCAAAGATTAGTTGTTAACTGAATATAAGAGGCAGACCTGTAATTACTGTAAAGCATTTGAAGTGCCTACTGACTACCGGCGAGGGTAACAGCATGTTAGGTGGCGAGGGGTCGCAAGGGCAGGTGGTCCCTGAAAAACACTTTTTGGGCAAAGTGGTCCTCGATGTCAAAAAGTTTGAGAAACACTGATCTAGGCTTGAGTATTGCAATGCTCTCCCACTGGTCTCCCAAAAAAAACGGGTCTTTAGCCATTATGCTGTCCATTGTTGGAACCAGCTTCCTGTGGATGTCAGATCTGCCCCCAGAACAGCTTGTTTTAAAAGAAGCTCAAAACAGCTTTATTTTCTATTGCTTTTGATTAATTTGACTTCATAATGAAGAGTTATTGTTCAAATCTACATATTTTGACTTTTTTCATGATCTTACTTATTGTTTTTTTTTTTTTTTTTTTTTTATTAATACCTCCGCCAAGGAGGTTATGTTTTCGGTCACGTTGGTTTGTCTGTTTGTTTGTCTGTTTGTCAGCAGGATAACTCGAAAAGTACTGCACGGATTTGGATGAAATTTTCGTACAATGTGTATATTGGGACAAGCAAGAACTGATTCGATTTTGGTGGTGATCGGTAATCCAGAACATGATCTGGAATTTATATTGCGTCTGTGACCACATTGCCTTGGCGGAGGTCTGCGCTCTCTGAGCGCTTTTCTAGTTTTATCTTGTTTTATTATTTTTCATTATTATTTGTTAATTGTTATTACTTTTTTCTTTGTCCTTTTTGATGACATTGAATGACAGCTATGCATGTAAATGTGCTATAAACTTGAACTTGATCAGTGTTGGGTTCCTGAACTTAATTTATATTTCAGTAAAATAACAAAATAATAGTCTAAATTGTAGGCTATTTGTTCACTTTACTGCAGTAACATAGTCTAGCCTACTTCTCCTTCGGTTCCCCTTGCCTATCAAAAAACTTGGCATAGGCTGCTCAGCACTGCATGGCAGGCCCATGTGTAACGTGTGCAGGAGGAGCAGAAGAAACAAAGACCATGGAGTACTCTGCTCTGCTTCCACTCCTCTGGAAGAAGTAGCCTACCACTGCAATGCCATCATCTAATAGGCCAGTAACAATAATCAATAAATAAATTAATCGTACAATACTAATGAGCTCAATAATCATACAATAATAATGAGCTCAATAACTTTTCTAGCCACAATAAATTCTATTTGCGTGGTTGTTTTTTTTCCTTAGCCTACCATACTATCATACAGTACTTTTTTCACAGCTTTGAACACTTCGGCTCAATTAATGATGCAGCTAAATCATGTTTTTAACTGGCTAAAGAGATGAAGCATTTGATAATCTTGCCTATGATGAGAGATTTGAAATGAGAGCTATAATTTCCAAATCTTTCTGTGTAAATAGCTCATGTTATAAAGTGGACAACTGCGGCCTATATGTAACCTACAAAGTCTTTTTTTCTTTTTAAAATTAGTGGGTGCGTACATTCAGGTGCATTCAATATACAAGCAAGGAAATATGCTGGTTTACTGTAAGCCCTGTAATATTGTATCAACTCATTTCGAGCATACTGTATAGATTTTGCAAATTGCCTTCATAATGAGCCGTCTTCGCAAAGCATGCCGAGGTATGGAAAAAAACATTTCTATACTATGGAATGTTTTATGTTGGAACCACTTGTATCTTGCCATTGTCTATTTAGGTGTTCATTACTTGGGCAATGTTGACAGGAAAGTGCTTGTTTATTGTGTATATTTCATCATTCAATTCAGTCAAATGTATTTGTAGAGAGTGCATAATACAATACATTTGCGTCACTGCCTTTTACGTACAGTACGAGGAGCACCAAGTAGGGGCAGGGAAAAACTCCCATCTGTATTTATAACTTTGGGGAGAACCACGTGCCATAAGCTGGAGCGTGTAAAATCGCGTTTATGTGTTATGGATACTAGGGGATGCTTGAATTTACTTTGGGATGAATAAAAAGTGCTCTCTCATCTTACAACTTACCTTCACTTCTGAAATGACGCTGCAGAGTCCGCAGAGATAACTGTGTACCAACACTGCGTGTTGCAAGAACTGGTGGGTCTGTTTGACAGCCAACTTCTCTTGTTGTCTAGACTGGCGCGTTAGCCTGTAGAAAGAAAGAAAGAAAGAGGGTTGGAGAGGTTTACAATGTCCAACATTACATGTGATGGACTGCAATAATTTATGCTCAATTGGTGACAATAATATTGTATTCCAGTTGTTTTGCATGCCATTACAGCGTAGGCCTACAGTAAACTCATCATTACATTGCATAGCACGCTAGAATCTTAGCCATGAGTTTGATTACAGCCTACAGATTATGACAAACAGGTGACTTGTGTATTGACATTTCTTACAACAGCAAACATTTTCCTCTCCAAAAGCTTTTTTACTCTGAAAGCTACACAAATTAAAGGACCAGGACTAGGCCTACCATTTCAGATAAGTTGATAGTTGATGCAATCAACATTTAGCCTAGGCTTATAATGTCAAATTGGTGTTAATTACAGATTTTAACACCTTTTGTGATTTGGGATTTTAGTCTTTTAAGCATTTTGACAGCTAAGCAACTATCTACCTGTTGGAGACACCTGGAATGAAAGGCTTGCTGGCCACTTCTACTCTGAATAATTCAACAATATCGAGCTACTAAAGCAAGTATCGACGTAACGCCGTACACTAGGCTATAAAATATGAATGCACCTTCTAGTAGAAGGTTATTAGGCTCAAACATGTAGGCTAACAGGGAGCATACACCACCATAAGCGTCTGCATTACGAAAAAAAGTGTCTGCTTACGGATAATACTACAATATTCACAAAATCGAAATCACGTCTATACATCATTGCAACATTAGCCTAACGTTTGTAAGCATTATTTCATGAAATTATCAACAGGAACTTTCGACGTAGAACATTAATGATTCTTGTGCACAGCATTGAGATTTGAAACAGGGAGAAACAGGCTAGGCTAATGTTAGGCGAAATCATGTGACAGAATTAACAAAACTCTTAAAAGTAGTACTTACACCACTCTCATCTGGCCCACGCACAGTAGGTACAGCTTTATCTGTAAGACGAAGTCTGCTTGCATCGTCAACAGGGAGAAAATGCAAAGAAGCGCGTACTGATGTTTGCATCCAACAACACAGCTAGCATTAGCTAAACGAAATGATGGCTCCAGGGCTGAACTGTGAAGATTCAAGGGGAGGAGTCGAACAGATTGAGGTGCTGAGGAGGGGAGGTGCTGGAAGCTTTCCTGCGATTTGAATGGCTCATAGAATCTGACACTAAAATCGTAAAACTTACTGTCAGAAAATGGATGGATGGTTCTTTTTCGCGTTTGGAGTGTTCATAAGACCAATAGAGACCCAAATAGACATACAAAAGGCCCAGAAAAAAGTGAATTTGCATAATATGTCCCCTTTAAGATCTAGCTCTCATGAGAAAGTGCTTGCTAGCATGCTAAGTACCTACAGCCTCTGGTATAAAATTATAACTGTAGGGACACATTGAGATTCCTACGCTATTCCAAAAGCAATTCAGATAGCCTGCTATGTAACCAGGCTGACATAAAAGTTATTGTTTTATGAGTTGTGAAATCTTTTTTTTTTTTTTTTTTCCTCGATTTAGCGTCCATGGCCGATTCAGCTTATTACATGTTAACAGACTAGTCCATGCACACTAGCCTGTGCTCCAGCTTGTGCGGTAAACAACGAAAATCCTGCGTTGCCTGCTTGAAATAGAAACAAGTTCTATTTTTCCAAGTGTGTCAGAGTCTTTAAAATCTATCATATCTAATGAGACATCTTTCTCTTATGCCATGTCCCATGATAATTGTTTTGGAATACCAACGGACACCACTAACCACTTGGTGAGCTGCACATATTTTAAAACAAAGGTGTAAGGGACTTTTAAAGCCATTATCGGACATGCATAAAGCAAGCCATTCTGAAGCAGAAAAGTTGTCATTCTAAATGAGCTAAATATCAGAGACAGGAGCAATCGTCAAAATTTGGTGTTGATTATGTTTCATCCTAGACACTCCAGAAAAGGGGCTAAACATGCTAAAAAGTGAACTTCACCTTTAACTATTAACAAAGGCTTAAGTAATGGCCAGTTTTCTGTTTATAGTGGCACCTTATTATGGAGTGTTACCGAGCCAGATATACAGGAAATGTTGAATGCTGTACAAAAGGGCGGGTTCCCCTTCTGGAATTTTGAGTGGGTAGGCCTATGCATTGAAGATAAACAGTGCATGTGCGCCTTTACAAAGCTCTCATATTTTTTTCTTTCAATACCGATTTTTTAAAATGAAATTTTTTTTTAATAAAATATAGCACTGTTGTGCTATTTCACTAGGCCTATATTTAAGAGGTACAGTAGATTAAGGAGGCAACAACTTTCTTCACCAACCTGTATAGCTTATAATGAAGTCTCTGGTAGGTTATAAGTGATGCACTCAGTACTCATCCTGAATTTATAGCCGAGGCCAACCTGTGCAATAGGCTACAGGAGTCTTTTCAAGAGTCTTGTTTCTTGGGGCGCCTTGGCTCAGTGGCTATAGAGCGTCAGACCATTACCACAGGGACCCGGGTTCGATTCCGACCCGAGGTAATTTCCCAATCCCATCCCATCTCTCTCTCTCCCACTTGTTTCCTGACATCTCTACACTGTCCTATCTAATAAAAAGCCCCAAATATATATATATATAAAAAGAGTCTTGTTTCTTTCATTTTTTTTTCTATCCCGAGTCAAAACATGACTCACTAGCACTGGTGATTTGCAAAAGTAACTAACTATTTAGCTAGCTAAAAAGACAACTGCTCATTTGAAATAAAAATGTTTCTGATCGGTCTTTGCGATGGTAGTACTTTTTTTTGTTCCGCGAAGATTCCGCTGTATCCATCGTGGCCAGACGAAATTGGTCGTCTAATGAAGATGAGCTTCTATGACTTCAGAAAGTGTCTTCAGATAACTACAAAAAACTCAAAAAGACTAGCCTGACAGGCCATCTCTGTACAGAAGATTTTCTGTACTTGAGTCTGGAAGGGCTGGATTGGGTAGAGGGCGGGTGCAGCCGTTGTCTGTCAAATCGCCTCTGCACGCGATTAGCCTAGAAATCTAGACGTCCCTAGCTAGCCTAGTGCTCGCTAATATTATAATTATTTTTTTTAGCTCGCTAATAACCTGTATCACAACTATTGTGATTGCCTGATCTAATATTAACTTCATCTGCAACAAAAACGAACAGTAACAACTTACTCCTTAGGCTTGAAATGATGACAACCAGTTGGGGAATATCAGGGATACATCCAAAAAACTCTCAATAACTCCATAAAACGATAGCGACTCAGTTTATTAGTACCATTCCACAAATTTTGAATTTGCTTCAGCGTAACAAAAAGACGGAGATCTCTGCAACTCTCTTTCGTCACTTCTCCCTTACCCCTCAGGACGATTTGATTGGTCTGATACAAGTTAGATCTGGGCGCCTTCTTCTCTGCCGAGCCTGGCTAGACTCCTGTAGTGGCCAAATGAATTTGCTGCCGCTAGGGGGGTCTAGATTTCTAGGCTACAAAAAGACTGCTGTTTCGATTTAATTGAATGCATTAAAAGTTGCGAATTTCATATTTCCTATGGGCCTTTGAATAGCCTTTGCTGGGATTTCTATTTTCCTCATGAAAATATACAGCATAACAAACAAAAATAGCCTACTTACTGTTTAAAGTAATTGTTGCATCAAGATTAGACTTAGATCCACAACCTGTATGTAGGAGTTTGACGGAAAGTCTATAGGCCAATGTAGATAGCGCTCTCTCTCTCACTTTCTCTCTGCTTGCAAGTGGTGATAATGTCATGATGATCTCGACCTACTGTACTGCACGGGCGGAGCCTTATCTTATCTGAGATATTCGCCCGTCCTTCCGTACTGACACCAGTCCACTCCTGATGAAAGGATGGTTGTGCCCTGTAGAAAAAGTAATGCGTTAAGACATGTTTGACAGGGTTTCCCCAGGTTTGACCACCACAAATTTAAGACTTTTTTATGACCTTTTTAAGACCACTTCAAAGAAAATTAAGACCTGAGCGGCCCAAAATCGCAATCGGCATGTAACTGAATTTGGATATAGTGCTAATGGCTGGAACTTACAGAATTTACAGAAAAACAGTGGGCTGACCAAATATTACCTAGAGTTTAACATGGCAAGCCTACACAGGGTTCCCACTCTTTCTTCAACATCAAATTTAAGGACTTTTCCAGGACATTTCAAGGCTTTTTCCCTCAAATTCAAGGACACGGATCGAGGTGTAGGCTAATGTTATCGGAACAACAATACACCAATTCTCGATACAACAACATGCTAATAGAATTTCCTTTATGGCTATACCTATGAAATAAAGAGGTATGACTGGCCAGTGGTGATCGGCGTAGTGAGCAAATTCATGTTTAGAATGAGATCTTTTAAAATCAAGGTTTGGTGTAGGCCTAATTCCAGCATAGCCCTGTTGTACAATTTTGCTTAGTGCACTAGATAACTAGCCTGACATGCCAGACTATAACAGTATAGTCTGGAGACCAGTGATAGACCCCCCGAGTAAAACTGTGGCTATTTGTTAGCAATGCAGTGTATATTGGCATGTTGCAACCAGGTGTTCTTTTATTTTGAGCTTGTTTAATGTGCCTCGCTGCTGGCATTGAAACTTGTGTGTGTGTGGCCTTTATGGAATCATAACTTGTCCGCCAACATAGCACTTTGAAACGTCTTGTTGTTGTACAGTATGTGCCAGGACTCCACCAAACCACCAGAAAAGGGAGTGGTGTTGGAACTGCAGGTGTTCAGTCACAGGCATAAATTATCAGAGGGCCACAGTTATTTACAGGTTTATCAACATTCTAAATGGGTGATGATTGAAAAATACAGATCGTGCCTTATAACCTACATGTACAAGCACTAGATAACAAGGCACATCATTCTTCAAATTTGTCAGTGAAAACATTTCAGGCAAAGCTGTGAACACAATACAGATAATGTTGTTTGATGTTGTTCGCTATATTTTTGTGATATATATAGGCCTATAGAAACAGGCCTAATTAACATGAAGAAATATTAGTCATATCTTTACTTAACGTTAATGATAAACAGAGTAATTATCACTCCTAAATCATTATGATTAAATACTGGAACAGAACCCGATCCTATGATCTTTAATCATAATGATTTAGGAGTGATAATTACTCTGTTTAAAGATATGCTAGCAATGCAGTGTATTTTGGCATGTTGCAACCAGGTGTTCTTTTATTTTGAGTTTGTTTAATGTGTTTAATACTACCATCATCAAACACACAAAAAAATACCTTTTTTCACGATATTTACGGCAGAGCAGACCCTCCAATTATTTGTTACAAGGGTTAAAGTTAACCAAAAAAAAAACACAAATGAAAAGTATAACAGACGGTGTCGGGTTCAACCTATTTTCTTGAGCTTTTTAGACTTTGGCTCCCTGACTATTTAGTGGATGTTGTCAGCACATGTGTTCTGTGCATATGGAATGTATTTCTGGACAGGCACTGAGTATTTGAAGGGAAAAGAAAAACATTTTTCACATTTATCTGATGAATAATACACTGTATACACTAAAATGGGCACAATTTTCTTTCGCGATATTTCCGGCAGAGCAGACCCTCCAATTATTGCTTCTTAGGGTCAAAATTAACAGAAAAAACTCAAATAAAAAGTATCAGACCATGTCCGGTTCAACCCATTTTTGAGACTTTGGCTCCCTGACTATATACTATTCTATTTAAAAATACAAACCAGACAAATGTATCTCCCCAGCTTATCAAAAAGCAGCAAGTGTCTGCGAATCTGAATGAGTGGCTAAATTAAATTATAATTTTCCAGGTCAGTACATAATTTTTCCAGGACATTTTAACATTTTAGCCAATTTCCAGGTGTTTTCAATGACTGGAAAGGCCATCTCTAAAATTTCAGGTTTTCCAGGTTTTCCAGGACGCGTGGGAACCCTGCTACAGCGGTTTAAACCACATCAATATTGATGTAATCTAGGGTAAGGTCAGGTCTTATTAATATAATGTTTGTTAACTACTCTTTTAAAGACAGAAACAAACAAAAGGTAAAGTTTAGTTAACTACACCAACACTGACCTCCTGGGGGTCACAGACCCCACTTTTGAATATTTTTCCCTATTTTGAAGGCTTCATTGAAAAAAAAAAAAAAAAAAATCATGTAGCTATAGGCCTAAATACAAAAATCCCGGCCTGACAATTCTGTTCTTTGATCATGACTGGCTACACAGTTTAACCTGCCTTTCCCCTTATTTAATTAAGGTAACTATAATCATAATCATTTTCTTTTATATAGTAATATAATCATTGCTATTTTACTCTTTTCTTGTACTTTTTATACTACATATTGTATATCTGAATACTGGCATTCATACTGGCCTACAGCAAGTAGCTTAATCTGTTGACATTTTTGCTGCTGCCACTTTAAATTTAGCTTACACTTCCAAGATAAACTATATACTTGGAGGACTGATCAATGAGATTGAAAACTTGAAAACTTATCTCTGCAATGTATAGGCCTATATTATAATGTGTGATGATCTAGCAAGTTCAGCCTTTAACACTAGATAAAGACATACCTTGCCTAAATATAGGCGATCTTTACACTGAAATTAAACCCTCTCATTCTCTAGCAAGTACGTTACCAATGATACCAATGGATAGATCTGGTGGTCTAGTTTAATTCAATACGTCGATTGTAAGAGGTATCATGCCCATTTAAAGCTTCCGAAAGACAATGAAGCAAAACCGGAGATATGTTTTGCGGCACTAACGCGCGCAAAAGGATTAATTAATTGGCACGTCTGAAGAATGTTTAACTTATTTTCGGCTCGAAAAAATGACCGAGATCCGGACCTCGGTGTCTTCTATTGTAGCTATAGTCCAGTCATAATATGAGGTTCTGTGACCATCCTCTGGCAACAATGTTTTGATGATTGATTTGACCTCTATGGACCCTTTAGAAAAGTTTCAGCCCCTATGTCCCTCCCAAAAATCCCGGCATTTTTTGCTAGAGAGCCAAATTCAAAATGGCGCCCGGCGCCATCTTTAAAAAATAACTTTTGATCTGGATGTCCTAGAATCATGTATGAAGGCACTTTTTCATACAAGTCAACCATGAGGATTCCAAATCTGACATCGTTTTAATCATCAAACCTAGTTTTGACATTGAAATTCAAGATGGCCGCCATTCAGTAGAGTGAAAATGGGTCATTCCGTGTCAAATCGCCCAATGGCTTACACCCCACCAGCTCAGATTTTGCTGAAATTTGGTGTATAGGGTCATCTAGGCTGGCAAAGACAAATTTCCAAATATTAGCCCCATTGGACCAACGGTTGTCAAGTTACGGCCTGCCCAATTTTGCCAAAAATGCCAAAACGGGGTCGGCGTCTGATTTTTGAACACCCATATCACAGTAACCAGAGGGTCTATCATCAAAATAATGGTATTTCTCGCTTGGAAATTGTCCAAGGAATCCAAATCTGGATCCTCAGATTTGATGTAAGAGCAAGCTAATATGTCATGACCTTTTGACCTTTACTTTGACCTTAACATAAAGTACACCAGAAATTGTAGCCTCCATATCTTCCCTATATCATATTGAAAAAAATCAGAAGTGTACTTTTCCCTCATGGTGCACAAATCCACATCAAACATGCCGTGCCCTGGAGTTTTAGCTTGTAATTTACATCAGTCCAGGCAAAATATCTAATTTCGGAGCCAAAAATAGAAGTAAATTGTGAATGTTTTTGTTTTCAGCTTAGATGAAGAAGGTGGGACCTGTCTCAATTTATATTACACAACATTCTATGGGTGTATGCTTTCAGAAGAGGTATACCTTAAGTAGTTGATTAGATTCCTCTAAATACCTCAGGTCCAAATGCATTGGCTATACACCAAAGTCATCAGTACCAAATGATCTATAAATGGGTACCAAAGGAAGGAGCTGGCTTTTTTCACTACTTATACTGTAAGTAGTAATGTGGATTACAATTAGATACCTTTTCTATGAGCTGCCACTGAAGAAACACTGAAGTCTTATGGTTAGGCCTTGACTTTATAAAGCTGAGCCTTGGAGGAAAGAATTAGATCCCAAAGTCCCCTGTTTTCAAAGAAGTATTACTTATCAAGGTTAATTCCTTTTTCCGACATTCCATAGGCACTTTTGTATGAGGAATGCCCCTGAAATCCTGAGGGCATGAGCTGAAAGGAAATATACTGTTCATGGGGTCCAATATGTTTTCCCCAAATGCCACTGGCCTAAATGTGACCACAAACCACCCTATTTTCTAACACCAAATGTCTTAATTATGGGCTATATTGTAATGACCTGCCCTGGCTAGTCCCAACCTGGCTCATTCAATCTGGCCCCCTAATCATCCCCCACTGTAATTGGCTCATTCATCCATTCCCTCACTCTCCACCTCTAGCTGGTGTGTGGTGAGCGTTCTGGCGCATAATAGCTGCCGTGCATCACCCAGGTGGGTGCTACACATTGGTGGTGGTCAGTGAGGTCCCCTTTCCACTGTAAGCGCTTTGAGTACCTAAGGGTAGAAAAGCGCTATAGAAATGTAACTAACTATTATTATTATTATAATGAGAAGGGTGGGGCATGCTTCACTGTCATATCATCTTAAAGAAAAATCCGCACTCACGAGCTATATCTCATTATTTATTATACCACCATGTCCAATGCAGACGCGTTTCGGCCTAAGCCATCATCAGTGCGTACTCGCTCATGAGTGCGGATCGTGCGGATCGTGAGTGCGGATTTTTCTTTAAGACTATAGCTTTCCTTTTCACGCACCCAAAGTCTTTTATTTTACTTTTGAAGTTGAGCACGCCCTCCCAACACACTGTCATATCATGCCATGTTATCACATCCTACAGGTGTATGCTTTCAGAAAATGTATGGGAGTCGGGGCATATGGTAAAATTGTTAAATTATTCATAAAATTGTTCATTCATTTCAATTGCAAATTATCTTTCCTCAAGTATATATTTCCTAAACTAGGGTATGTTGTTTTAGACATCTCAGAAATGAGCCTGGACTAAATCATGAACTTCCTATCTTGCACATTGGTGAACCAGGACTATCCAGCAGTATTACAGTAAACAACTACGAACTACAGGTTTACCGCACATACTGTAATTACTGGACCTTATGAATTTCTTTGTGAAATCACTAATTTTCAAAGGGTCACTTGTCACACATCTTCAAAATATTCCTTGCAGCATTTGTACTGATGCTGAATTGCCCTCTGGATGATGTTAATTGAAGCATTGATGGGGTTTCCACTACACATATTACTATGTATTCTAACACTTAACAATTTGATTTCACGTTTCAATATGTTTCTTATTAAAGCAAGTTGTGTAGTGATGTTATAAACTTACATCTTATACGTATACTTACATCTTTAAAATCACCTTCACAGCATCTTAGTGCAGGAAATTCCAGTACTAGCTATTTAATCATACTAATTCTTTCCTCCAAGGCTCAGCATTATAAAGTTAAGGCCAAGCTGTAAGACTTCAGTGTATAGCCAATGCATTTGGACCTGAGGCATTAAGGCGAAACTAATCTACCCCTTCTGAAAGCATACACCCACAGAGTGTCATATTGAGGCCTCACCTTCATCTCTTTACTACGCATTTGAGTGCATTTTGAGCTAATTTGATTAGAGTACAGTATATGGCTCATTTGTATATCAAAATTAATAATAATAATAATAATAATAATAAAAACTTGTAATACATGCTACTTTTCATGTGACCTTTCATTGTATAGAGTTTTATTTTGATATGACTTAATAGGAGCCTATTTTGGCCAACATTGGCACACATCTCGGATTGATGGGAAACATAATCTCTTTCTTACGATTTTCCGTATGTTTTCAGCATGTTTTCCACTAAAACACGTTATCTAAAATGAAAAAAAAAAAAGGCTAAAAAAAGGGCTATTTTGCCAGGACTGATTGTTTAGGTCTATTTATACATGTAAAATACAAGCTAAAGCTGCAGGGCACAGTATGTTTGATGTGGATTTGTGGACTATCAGGGAAAAGTACACCTCTGATTTTTTTAATATGATATAGGGAAGATAAGGGGGCTACAATTTTTGGTGTACTTTATGTTAAGGTCAAAGTAAAGGTCAAAAGGTCATGACATATTAGCTTACTCTTACATCAAATCTGAGGATCCAGATTTGGATTCATTGGACAATTTCCAACCCAGAAATACCATTGTTTTGATGATAGACCCTCTGGTTACTGTGATATGGGGTTCAAATATCAGACGCCGACCCCGTTTTGGCATTTTTGGCAAAATTGGGCAGGCCGTAACTTGACAACCGTTGGTCCAATGGGGCTAATATTTGGTAATTTGTCTTTGCCAGCCTAGATGACCCTATAGACCAAATTTCAGCTAAATCTGAGCCGGTGGGGTGTAAGCCATTGGGTGATTTGACACGGAATGACCCATTTTCACTCTACTGAATGGCGGCCATCTTGAATTTCAATGTCAAAACTAGGTTTGATGATTAAAATGATGTCAGATTTGGAATCCTCATGGTTGACTTGTATGAAAAAGTGCCTTCATACATGATTCCAGGGCATCCAGATCAAAAGTTATTTTTTAAAGATGGCGCCGGGCGCCATTTTGAATTTGGCTCTCTAGCAAAAAATGCCGGGATTTTTGGGAGGGACATGGGGGCTAAATCTTTTCTAAAGGGTCCATAGAGGTCAAATCAATCATCAAAACATTGTTGCCAGAGGATGGTCACAGAACCTCACATTACGACTGGACTACTACGGCCATGCTGCAGCCCATGGCCAAAAGCTACAGCAATGTTGTTTTATCTTTTGGAATTCAGTTTTGGTTGCATTTATCTATCAAGGATAAGCATTTTGTATTAACAGGCAAATATCTTGATTAAGCCAATTTGCTAATTTTGTTGTAGGCTACTTTCATTGAATGTGCGTGATAGCCTGTGTGGCATAATAAACCATGCAGCCACCACGCATTAAACTGCTGTGCTGTGTGCTCTTGGTGCGTCAAAAAAAAAGGACGCCCGACGAAAAAACGGTCAACTTTTCCAACTGAAATAACATTGACTAGCAAACACAAGATAGCTGGCAAATATCTTACAGATTGTCATTTAGCTACTAACATTATGATTAACTTCATTCATAATCTCAGTTTTTCATATCCCACCAAGACGGTTTACCTTCCCAATGAGGCTGATAACCTGACGCGCTCAAGACAGATACGGTGCTGATCCACTAACCACGTCAACGTTTCTAGCAAAACGCGAGTCCCCTGCGTTGTTTACAGGAGGCGTGTCATTTCAAATTTCAGTTGGCTGCTCTTTCCTGCTCCTGTTTGGTTGATTCCAACGGCTCAAACACGACGCTGTACTGGCATTGGCTAATAAGGCTGCGTTTGACGCCTTGATTTGCATAATGTTCAGCCGAGCCCAACTTTTGACGTGACGGATGAACGCGCTGCCTTCCCACAATGCTTTGCGGGACGATTTGACGTGCTCCATTGAAAATGAACTGAGATCGCGACGCCGGTTATACTTGACGTGACCAGTGGATCTCCACTGATAGAGGGAAGGAGGGGAAAGAAGTCAGCGCTGCTGCTGCCATGTTTTCACTTGATACAATGACGCGAATACAGCACGCTAGGTGCTCACTGGTAGCGCTGTAAAGCCTGTTTAAAAATTACTGTCGGCACAAAGTTTGCAAATTCTATGACGCTGCATTCCGGTTGACTATGAAAGTAGTACATTTATGATATTTAAGACTTTCATTTTGAAAATTAAGACTTTGCCACGGAATTTAAGACTTTTTAAGGCCTTAATTTTGGAAAATTTTATTTAAGACTTTTTAAAGACTTTTAAGACCCCGCGGCTACCCTGGTTTGAGCAGAATGGAGAGAACAACACCTCTTCAAGTGCATGAAGAGGAACAGTTCACACCACTACAAAATGTGCCAGTTCATGAGGCATTTGTTAGACACAACACAGAATACAATTACTTATTTGAATTCTGCCAAAGACATTCATAATATATGTGTTTTCTACCTAAATAATGACAATGAGCAGGCATGACATGGCACCTTGCAGCCTCCACAACACAAAATAAATACTGACTTAATATAGAGTTTAGATTTGTAGCCTACTTTTAAAGTAGACTAGGTTGAGCCCAAAATTAAGCTCTATACAATTCTGAGATGCATTTCTTTCATATCTGGCCATTTCTGAAAGTTGGCAATCTTAACCAATTGGAATAGGCCTAGCACTTTAGGCTAAGCTTAGCATACTATACTACCTCATTGTTTATTTGAACACTATTTTACAGGGGCGTCACCAGCTTTTTTAATGTGGGGGGGACCAACTGGCGGGGGGTCTGGGGGTCCTCCCCCAAAATTTTTAATATATTAGATGCAATTTCCTGCATTCTGGTGTATTTTTAATAGAAAATCAAACAAAAATCAACACTTTTCACAATTATTTGCCTGCATGTTGAGCCTGCCTCTGACTCACTCTGATTGAGATTGAGATGGATTGACTATTGGTCATTTTCCCTATCAACAATAGCATATTTTCTTTTTTCTTTAATTGTTTTATTTCAACTAGTGGTCTTGTCATCATTTGAATTTTAAAAACTACATTTGTCTGAAAACACCATTTTATGACAATACTGAACCTAAAATAGCCTACTAGACAAAAAAGTTTTGGATGCCATGGTTTTATACTTGAAACTTAAGCAATGAACTTGTTTTATGTCAATATTTAATCTATATTGGTATACACACCAGAAATAGGCTAGGCCTGATTCACTCACTATGTTTGCTATTTCAAGCAGTGAATCAATAATAGGCCCGCTTAACTTAGGCTATAGCCTATGAAAAGTCATTCTTGACAAGGAGCTGTGTTTGAATTAGCCTAAAGTCGTTAAAATTACATTAAGATAGCTTGATACATATCCTAAAGCTGACTAGATCAGGCCATGTCAGGGGTCAATGGTATTCTATTTATTCATTTATGTTTATTTAGGCCTAACAGGGACCTGCGCATTTCCTTTAAAATTATTTAGCGTGTTTTTTAATCTAAAGATGTGATAGGCTTATCTATATATCTCATCATTGCCTATATAGGCCTATATCTCATCATTGAATGCCTAGCATACTAGAAGAAATATCTTTTTACTTTTCAATATAGGAGATTGTCTGGAATCTGGTGATATAAGAAACATGATAAAGGTATTCTATAAGACTTTGTAATTTGCAACAATAAAGCCTACTGTATGTGCTGACAATATTTCATTAATTATTATTAATTAATGTTATGAATATTAATCGATTACTATTTTGGATCTTGAAACAACATTTCTAGCACCTGTCCTGACAAACAGTAAGTTAAATGTTAGTCCTGACGATCAGGGAGCTAAAAACGACTTTCACTATGAAAAGGATTCATCTATTTGGGGATGACAGCATTGAAGACAATGCAGAAATGTTATAGATTTCAACATAGAATTACTCGGGAACCGCTAATCACAAAGATGATTGCTATACATCAATGTAATCTGTAGGATCTGCTGTTTATTTTGATATGTGTTTTGCCATAGTTAAGTTAAGAACCCGTGAGATATCACACAGCAGAGAACAATGTATGACATAGACGCAGAACTGTATTGGTGACCATAATTTTGACATAAATTCATCGCTAATTATCTCGTAATGCGTTCATCGCAGAACCTTACTAGTAGCACTGTTGGAAAGGCCAGTTCATGTAGATTGCAATGATGCCCTTATAATTTCGGTAGGCTACAATTAAAACTCAGCGAGTAGCATAGCAGAGAATAATGGGTGTGCACGGACAGACGATTGCATGCAGGGATGTGTGCTGACAATATTTCATTATTAAATAGGCCTATGTTATGAATATTAAATATAATCTATTACTATTTTGGATCTTGAGACAACATTTCTAGCACCTGTCCTGACAAACAGTTACTTAAATGTTAGTCCTGACGAACAGGGAGCTAAAAACAACTTTCACTATGAAAAGGATTCATCTATTTTAGGATGACAGCATTGAAGACAATGCAGAAATGTTATAGATTTCAACATCGGATTACTCGGGAACCGCTAATCACAAAGACGATTGCTATGCATCATTGTAATCTGTAGGATCTGCTGTTTATTTTGATATGTGTTTTGCCATAGTTAAGTTAAGAACCCGTGAGATATCACACAGAGAACAATGTATGACATAGACGCAGAACTGTATTGGTGACCATAATTTTGACATAAATTCATCGCTAATTATCTCGTAATGCGTTCATCACAGAAACTAACTAGTACCACTGTTGGAAAGGCCAGTTCGTGTAGATTGCAATGATGCCCTTATAATTTCGGTACAATTAGAAATCAGCGAGTGGCATGGTAGAGAAGAATGGGTGTGCCAGTCGGGAGAGGAATGGACAGAGGATTGCATGCAAGGAGGTGTTGTTGGAAATGCAAATCGCGAGTGGATTTTCAGCGCTTTGTTCTCTATTCGAGAAGTGGAATGGATTCGGGATAGATTAGAAACTCTGCTGGATAATTTTGTCATCAAATCTGGGTGGGTCCAAACGTAAAATTTTGAAATCTGGGTGGGTCCCGTCCCACTCACGTTCTATTACGGCGACGCCCTTGCTATTTTAACATGGCCTGAGTTAATTTTGAGGACATACAATAATAGAATAAAGGTTTTAGCAAAAGCTACTCTGTGAGGTGGAAATGGGCGGTTCCCCCTACAGTTTCGAGAAGGGTCCAGCTGCAGTATTGACGGTTCCGCCTTAATGCCAGAACGCCCATGGGCGTTCCAAGAATTTGCAGATTGGCCAATCGTGAAGAATTTCGCAAGGGACACTGGGTATGATTTCATTCTCAAATCCATTTCTGAAAGCTATGGCGCACACCGCTCTAACTCGTGGTCAGCAATGGTGACATCTTGCTCGGAAGATTATGTTGGT